>JAPMOQ010001064.1:254724-279853 GCA_026543055.1 Argiope trifasciata | reverse complement strand
TCATTTGAGCATTTAGTAGAAATGATGACACATTATAATCATTTAAGCATTTAGTAAAAACGATGACACATTATAATCATTTAAGCATTTAGTAAAAACGATGACACATTATAATCATTTAAACATTTAGTAAAATTGATGACACATTATAATCATTTAAGCATTTATATATGAGTTTTTTCATAAATGTTTTAACTCTTATCACGTAGTTGGATGGCCTTTTCTTACCTTGTTTTTCTTTTTTTTTTTATGCAAAAAAGTTTAAGATAAAATTCGATGTTCAGGAAAAAAAAGAATTAAAAAAAATGATAATAAACTGACTAAATGGAATTAAACAGACAGAAATGTTATAAAATATTTTTGACAGTATAAAAAAAGTGAGACAGTATATCTTTAAATTTTTTTAAGAATCTTGGTTTCTTACCTGATTTTGGGTCATCTCTTCAACTGTTATTTGTGTTTACAAAATATCAAGACTACGTATACTCAATTTGAATTTTAAATAATTTTTTTAATTTTTATGAGAAATTATATTTTAACAGATATCAAGAGTAATGTTTTAATCTACAAAATTACGCCTTCAACTGTAATAAAAGAAAAAAAAAGAATTAATAATCGGTGCTTTTATTGTCAAAATTACAATTCGTAATTATATTCATTTTAAATTATTCAAGTTCTACAATGATTCCAAAAGTTCATGCATTATAATTCCATAAAGATTCGTAATTACAATCTGCAACAAAGTATAGCCTTTGTTATTGCAAGCTTCAGTTAAGATTGAAAGTTCATTGTTTTTTTTAAATTAAGTAAAGTTTCTGGAATACTTGAAAAAGGTTCTGGAATACTTTGGGAAAGCCTTGAAAACTCTTCTATAATTCTTGACATTGCTTGTATAAACTGTTGAGTTGAAAGTTGAACAAGAAAAAAGAACAGATTTTCCTTATTTTGGCATTAATATAGGCAATAATACTTATGAATAAATACATTACCGTATCAAGGTTATTGTTTTAAAGCGCACGTGTAAAGCTAGTTAAATCATTTTATAATTGACAAGTTTATTTAAGGTAGGTGACTACGTTAAAAAGTCGATTTTTTGCAAAATTATGATTTATTTTTTTTATTATAATTCTCAATGTTTGAACAAACTTTGTTCATAAAAACCTTATAATCTTGTTTTTAAGAATATTTTTTGGAAAGTTTCATTGTTTTTTATATTTGCATTTAAATACGTTTTAATGTGCAATTTTTAGATGCAATCACCTCTTTGATAGTATTTTATTACGAAATTAAAATCTAATTTATATTTTTTGTCCAAATTTGGTATAATAATTTCTCAATACGTTCTTCGGTTTCTGCAATGGAGAATAAATAAACTATCTCTTTTAGAAATATTTTATATTTGTTTGAGTTCTTCACTATAAGATAAAAATTACAAAATTCCAGTTATTTATCAATCAAAATTTGATATATAAAGCATTGGTGTAATACAGCTTTTTTAACCTTTAGACTGCGGCTACCCAAACTCGGAAGAGTTCCTTTGAATACGGCGTTTAGTGTTAGAAACTACAAGATGCTTTCCCCTTCTTTTAAGGGTGGTTTTTGAAGATAAGCTCTTCGATTTCAACCACCCGTAGAGTTAATTGGTCATCTGTCCGTTCCGTAGTAAGCGGGTTGCCTTTTTTTACAGTTTCGTCTCTGCAGAACTCTAGAGTAGGCTTTTAATCGCAGTTTTATTTTTTTCTCACTCAAAATTATTTCATCAATTCTGTAGTAAAAAATATTGCATTAAATATTATGAAGTAAACAAATTGCAAATACGATATATGCTAAATAGTTTAGTACATTGAACAAAAAATTTTCAATTGTACTTAAAATTAAATCCATTTCTCAAGCTTTACTGAAGCTGCGAATTAAACTGACATTGCTTGAACACAGCATTGTGAATTTATTTTTATAATTTTAACTCATCAATTTTAATAAAATGTAACGATTTGTGCATATTATATATATATAAAGATCCTAATTGTTCATATTTTTTTAAAGTATTCACATATCTTCCGGCATTACACGGATAACAATTCTCTATTGTTCTGCAAATTAAAAATATCTGCAAATGTTTTTTATAATAATATATTATTCCCATAGTAATCGAATATAATTTTTATTCCCGACATAGTTCAAACCGTTTGTAATATAAATTACTAGTAGCTTTTTTCCATTATATTGCCGATGCTTAAAATTTAAATTGAAAACATTTTTTGCTGAGAATTTTAATTTCTGATTGCAGAGTAGTATTTTTTTTAAAAAATATGTTCAGTTTTGTAGACATTCAGTAGCTTAATTATATATAAAAAAATTTCTACACAAAATTTACTGATAAGTAAGTAATCAGCAGATTTAAGACAATCAATATAACCAACAATAAAGTAAGACTTGAAATGAATTCGATACATAAGATATGATTCATAAATTAAAAAGTTTATAAATTAAATTAAATTATTAAGTTATATTATTTCATATTAAAAGTTTTTAACTTTATTTTTGAAACTCTTTTTTCTGTATAACATTCTCGATTATCAGCATTCATTATTCAATACTAGTATTTTTACTAAAAAATGATTTAGATTATCTTTGAGAAATACTTAGAATTAAATATAGAATTCCTGACTTTTTAATGCAATTTTGTTTTATTTCAAAGCAAATATTTTCGGAATAATTCGAGATTTCAATTATTTTTCAGTGGCCTGAAACAAAGCTATAAGATTTTAATATTTCTTTTCTGTTACTTGAACGCATGGAGAAACTAATTATTATTTTGATAGATTTTATGAATCTCCTTCATTATTTTAAAACTTTCTAACGTTTACAGAATTATGAAATATTAAATCCATCGTTTTCATAAATAATTACAAATAATGATGAAGCCATGAGTTTAATTAAACATCATAACCAAAATATATTTCTAGCAGAAATATATCGAGTTCAAGTATGAAAATTTAAAACTGAAAAAAAAAAAAAAAATGTAGGTATCATTTCGTCTTGGGCACCGATTACCTTCATTAGACCATAGCATGATACGAAACATCAAATAATTCTTGGTTCAAATATTTATCATTCGATTAGATGGACTCAACTATAAACATATATTAATATAAAGCTGTAAATTTTTTTGAATAAAATTTTTTAGTTGTTAAGCATTGTTCCGTTTAGTGACAAAGGAAGTGTTTTTAACCAATTCTTGTTTGAGATTTAAAAAAATTTATTTCATTTTTATCAGTTAAAAGAAAGAATTGTTTTATTTCCCAAAACATAATTTTTGCTGTAATTGCAATTAATAATTCATATAATTTTTAGGATTAAAGTGGCTTTAACTTTCTAAACTTTTTTTTTTATCAAACTATATTTTTTGACAAATATTTTTCTCTAAGGAGTGTCTTCAGTTTCTTCATTTCATTTTTATTTTGAAGGAATGAAGTAATGATTTTTAAATGAAGGAACGAAGGTAAAGAACAATGTTTTCAATCAAGTACTAGTCAAAGATGAAATTATGCTATCTCATTCTGTACTCACTCCCCTAGGAAGTTTAAAAGGGAATGTCGCCAAAACACGGTCAAAAGTTTCATTGTCGCCAACAGTGATTACAGTAGTGATTCCCGACCCTAAGGGGCGCGACACAATACGGAGGGAGTTTTTAGAGGCAATTACGGCTCAGCTGGAAAGCTGAAGTGGGGAAAGGAAATCCCAACTCATTCCTGGTACAGCAGTTGTACCGAGCCGTACGGAAAGGTAAAAAAAATCCTGGTACAACTGTTGTACCAGCCGTAAGCTAAAGGTTAAGTTCAGGAACCAGGTAATGTGTTTCTTAAGCTATCTGAAACATTTTAAGTAATTCATTTGATAAACTGCTAAACTAAAAGAATTTTGCTTTATACCTCCTTTTAAAGAATTTTTTTTAATTTTTAAAGAACTTTTGCTATTTAACTGATCTATATTGTGTTCAAAGTTTTTTTTCTTCTCTTTATTTTTCATGCAAATATTCAAAAAAATATAACTCTTTTTGCGAATATGTTTTTAAAAAATTCATCCAGAACCTAGTCAAATACCTTAAATCATTTTATATAAAAAATGCAATATATATTTTTAGTAATTAAAAGATGTTTTGTTTTCTTTTAAGGAGTTGCATTTATGATCATCTTTAGCATTTAACAGTCAAAGCATGAAGTATTTATGAGAATTACGTACAGCATTATATGAAAAAATTAAATCATCCTTTTCTTTGGATACAATTCTGTGTGAATAGCGATATTTGATGGAATTATAATTTTTTTTTACATGTTTGAATAAGTTATTTGAGGAATTAAACCTTTTTTTGTCTGACACCAATTGGAAAAGTGCAACACTTTTGAAGTCTTCTATGTGGCACAAACTTTTCATAAATATCTGGAAACACTGATTTGGAAATTTAAAACAGCGTAATGCAATATGGTAATTTTCCTTCACTGATTGTTCTTCTTTAAATCCTCAAAATTTTCAACTGCATTAACAATTTCATTCACAATCACAAAGAAAATATAAGGAGGAGTGGTAAAATATAGACATGCTCTGGCAGCAACAGTTATGAATAATGCAGCCTCCATTTTTGCTGTTTCTGTCTTTTGATATTCAGGGCCAAAGTTCTAATATAGTCTTCACTTCTACTGTTTTCTGGTGTTCAGGGCCAAAAATATGGCAAAACCCTTCATAAACTTCCCGAAAAATTGTTATAGCTTCCCTCATTCTTCCTTGTTTCAGAAAAATAGAGCCAATGTTGAATTTGACTGACAGTGTTTCGTTGTGATTTTCTGAAAATTTATTTTTGTAAGCCTCATAAAGATCGTTTGATAATTGCAAAGCTTCACCATATTCTTTTAAACTAATGAGGGAACTGATTATATTTGCTCGTGTGCACAAGACATCTGGATGGGAATCAGGAAGAATTTGTTTGAATTTATTTTCAGCTTCTTCTAACTTTTTCAATGCCTCCCTATAATCACCTTTATGCAATAACAAAATACCGATATCTCGTATTGCCCTGAGGGTAACTTTATGGAGTTCTCCATTGTATTTCTTACTCTCATACAAGCCGTCCTTGAAATGCTTCATAGCTTGAGTATGGTTCCCTTGCTCTTGAAAGACATGGCCTAATCTTAATCGTGTTCCAATGCCGTACGGATCCTCTTTATCAGCTACTTTTTTCTTTTGTAAAAGAACGTCCTCTAAAACCTTAATCGCTTCGGAACGACAGCCCAGATCACTAAGAAGAATAGCATAGTCTTGCCAAGCCGTTAGAATTTCGGCATCAAAAGTATCAAGCACAGTTTTTTCACCTATCAGAATCTGGTATAGAGGTAGTGCCTCTTTATATTTAGATAATTCGCACAATTCCCGTGCATGCAAAATTAGAGATTTTGTGATTTCTTCTCTTGACGAATATTTTAAATCCTTTTTATTAAGTTCTTGCAAAACCTTTACAGCTTTTTTATGTTCTCCTTGAGCATCTAGTACTGTAGCTAAGTTATGTCGAAGAGCGAGAGTTCCAGCATGGTGTTCACCTACAGCTTTTTCCAAGAATTGTATGGCTTCTTGTCCAAAAATGTAAGCTTCTCCTAATCTGTTATGTTTCCTCATAGCTAACACAATGTGGCTCGGCATACCAAGAGATATTTCAGTTAGTTCGTCAAATTTTCGAACGTGAGACAAGAGAGACAAAGCATGATCAATGTAATTTGGGTGAATCTCATCTTTTAAGAGGTGGTAAGTCTGTAGATCAATGGCTGCTTTCAGTACGTCTATTTCCTTGCCATTTCCCCTCAGAAACATTCTAATTTCTTTTTGAACAATTTTCTTGATGGAGAAGGCTTGTTTAGTGTGGGATTCTACAAGGGAATTATTTTTCAACAACACAAATGTGGCATCTAGTTCTTCTTCATTGTCATTAAATAGGCATGAGAACATATCCGGATGCATGTTTTTGGCAGGGGCGAAATAAGCTGACATATATAAAATTTTCAAAGCTTTCTCACCCTCTGCTTCTTCGCCAATCGCAGTTAGGGACCGATGAATTTCTTCTCCCATGTCGTCTTGCAAAAAGTCTTCTTTTAGCATACGGAATTAAATACTTTACTAACAAATCGACAGCTGCTAACAAAAGAAAAATTTCAGTTTTAAAATGTTAGAAAGCTTAAATATATTGCACTTAGTAGAACCAAAACTAAACTGATAAAAATTCTGCACTGATAACGAAAAGAGATAAAGAGTTTAAAAAAAAAAAATACGAAGAAAAGATAGAAAATCGCTTTGTCATTGGAAAGTGAACTTATCTATATTTTTAACTTTTTGCTTAGTTCTTTCTTTCTTATCATTTTAATTAAAAGTATTTCACAATGCTAGTGTCATCGAGAACATTAAAATTACTCCTACTTTATTTTATTGAATTCATTAAACAAAATTATAAGTGTTCCTGTAATTATAAGTATATATTAATTCCAGTATTATTATTCCAACATTGTTAGAAGATCTTTACGATATTTTCTGACTCACATACACACACACACACACACACACATATGTATTTAAATAAGACTTGCAATAACTTAAAAAATAATGATATTATTTATAATTAGAAACCAGCAATACCAGATTTCAATTTTATATATTAAAAATTTAATAAACAAATTTTGGATTTCATCGTGTTGTGTTAATTAATAACAAATTAACTAATTATCTCATTTCCGGGAACTTTGCAGAAAAATCCTTTTTGAACTTCGTAATATTTGTGAGCAATTCGAATTTTGAAAGGGATCTAAAAAAGTGAGGTTTTATTTATTTATATATTATATTTTGAAGGATGTATTAGTTTCTCTATACTTGGTATGCGAGAAAGTTGTGGCGGAAAGTTCATAAGCCAGATAATAACTTCCGGACAGGAGTGTCCATTTTTGTCTTGGGGTTATGTCATACGGCTACGGACCCAAAGGTCCCGAGTTTGAACCTCAAGAAAGTACAAAGTGAAAAGCAGATATAAAATTTTAAAATACTCAAACAGCTTATTCATTCGAACTTTCTGCCTATCTATGAAAATTCAGTTCTTCATTTTTTAAATTATACAACTCATCTCTTTAAAATTCCATAGTATGTATTGGATGCATGAACAGAAGGGACAAATGATAAATGACTTGATTTTGAAAAAAGATGAAGATAAATGGCTCAAATAACAAAGATGTGTTTCTCAAAGAAATGATTGAAAGAGTAATAAAAAAAAGGTATTTTGAATGTTTGAAAGATCGGATGATAGCAAAACAACTGAAGAAAATAAATGTCTCAAATACCAAAGATGTGCTTCTTAAAGAAATGATTGAAAGAGTAATAAAAAAAGGGTATTTTGAATGTTTGAAAGATCTGATGATAGCAAAACAACTGAAGAAAATAAATGTCTCAAATACCAAAGATGTGCTTCTTAATGATTGAAAGAGTAATAAAAAAAAGGTATTTTGAATGTTTGAAAGATTTGATGATAACAAAACAACTGAAAAAAAAATCTGAAAATTATCTCTCATACTAACAGTGAAATTGAATCATCCTTTTCCGTCATATTAAAAATTATGCAGCGTGGTAAAGCCGTGAGCTCCATGATTGTATAAATATTCAGATTTTATTAAATTATTATTATCAAATCATTAAGAGTTATTGCAGAAAAATACAAAACAATCGCTTATATTTTAATTAAAATTTTATTTAAAGTTTCAAAAAATTACTCTGAAATGCACATTCCAGAGTTTTTAAAGTATATTTATGGTGCATTTGGTGGAATGCATATCCTCCTTTATTATTAATGAAGATTTTAAAAATTAATATAAATTGAATATTATTTTAATTATCTTAGTTAGCAAATGAAACTATTTAATAGAAATTTGAAGAAGTCATAAATATTTTATTTTTAAAAATAATAATTCATTAAATTCTTTTAATAATCACTGAAATTTCAATTACAAAAAAGGCTATTATTTGAACCCGAATCATGCGTCATTAACGGACATAATCGACAACTGAACTGAAGAAATTTAGCATTATGCAGATTGCGGTAAACTGAAGCTCGTTAACTGGAGAACGCTTGAATACTCCTCCAGTTGTCCAATGGGAATTGACATTAGTAGCGACAGGGGAAAGCAGCTCTAAAGAACGGGTTTCATTCCTGTAGTGATGGAAATCGGGGAAAGACGCACTAGATGTATTTTTGTTGAGGAAAAGCTTTTTACGCAGTCAAAAAGTGAAAAATTATTTATTTGTCAGGAAGGACCAGCTTTTTTACAATGCAAAGTGTGGCCATTGTTGATTCCAGGGAGTAACGGTTCAACGAACGTTATTTAAGTGCGTTCATTCTAGATAAAAGGATAATATGGTTATATCATTTATTTAAATTTTCTCTTAATTACGTTTTATGAATCTAATTTTTGATTAGAAATGAGGCTAGAAATAGTAACTATGGAACTTGGGAAAATCTGAAATTTACACATGAGTATTCTTTTTGCAGAAGCCCGCTGACTAATGGTAGCTTCACAATCCCAACGCACAGATCTGATGTTCAAATCTCAGATTGGGCAAGATTGACTCAGCCTTTCTTTCCTTCAATAGATCGATAAGCTGGAAACCTAACCGTGACGTATGTCTTGCACACCAGGGCCTTCGATCAAGAAAACAGTTATGGGCACTGTAGGCAGTGACTCATATGAGCTGCCGTGCCATTGAGTTTAATTTTTGTTCTTTTTATAATTAATTGATTATAGAATTTGTGCTTTCTGTGAGGTTCGAACTTGCAACGTTGGAGGTCGTAGCCAAGTAGCATAACCACTAAACAAAAGTGTACACTCGTGTCCCAAGGCTGTTATCTGGCTTATGAACTTAACACCACAAATTTATTAATTTTCTTGGCAGAAAACACTTGGTTAATATCATTTGGTGTCATTGATACCAGATAAGACGAATGGATTAACCTTTGGGAGAAGTAGTAGGATTTGCCTGCACAAATTTAAAATTTTATTACTAAAAATTAAAATTATTATACAAAATAAAATGTTTCGGGAAATTCGTCATTGTAGGGGGTCATCTTAGAAAACTCTAAAAGAATTACTCCACTTCTGGCTCATCAGTGATTTTTTTTCTGTCATTTTTTCTGATGGTTCCCCATATCATACTGATGATGGGACCTGAAACGGACGTAACAATAGATTTGATGCGAATTGAGTTGATTTTTAATTATTAAAACTTCAAGTAGAGCTGGAAAAATTCACCAATTTTTTATAAAATGATATGTTATAAATTCCCTTATGGTATTTGAATTGATATATACATAACAGCTATTTTCATCAAATATCTAAAAGCGAGCTCATTACATTTTTAGAGAACACAAGTAAATTATTCAACGAACAAAAGTTGATTAGAAAAGATATTAGAAACTTATAATACTGCTTCTCAGCTAGGTTAGTTCTATCACTGGAAAGACCATTTTACGATAAGCTCTGTTGGTTGCTGATCGGGTGTCGCGTCATTGATCTCAGGGCTGGGTGACTTTAGCGACAAAATAGATATTACGCGAAACTTTCTGATTTTTAACGATTCGTCCAATAGGAATTGAGATACGCCTGATTGGTCCAGAAGCGTCTCTGTCATCTGCAGTCAAGCATCGTGTCATCGAGAGGACAACGAAGCAATGGCGTAATAGTCCATCGAAGACCAAACATTGTGTAGAGCTTAAGCAATTGCTCGACTGAGCTGTGTGCCGAGTCCTGGTGTTTAATGTAGAAGCATGGAGTAGTCAGTCTTATAGTACTGAGTTAGCAGTTGGATACATCTGAAGCGAGAGGACAGTGGATAGTTGCAGACGTTTGGAGAGACTGTAGAGTGAGGCTATGAAGATTCCCTTCTGCTGCTGAATTCTGTAAGGCCGCTTTGTGAGCTGTGGTTGTTATTACTTTGTTTTACAATGCTACTGTGTGTTGACTGTTTTCATCAAAGCTGTGCATTTGTCGTCTTTGTATTAAAACAGGTCGTCGTCTGTAATTAAAGGACTGTTTATTTCATCGACCAACAAATCGCAAAAGGTTCTAAACGGAAGTATTTCATAACAATATGTATGAAATTAACAATTGTAGAATAATTAACTATCCATGCTGCACATTCAACATTAATGTAACAGTATAGATGCAGAATTGCAGCTAAACATAAATGCTGAATCGAGAATTAATCAATAAATGCTAATTTTGGATTTGAAGTGAAGTCGAAGTATAACTAAGCAGATCGTGGCTGGAGCTCAAAAAGGGACATAAGCGTTAATGTCAGCAAAAACTTTTTAAGGTACTTTTCCATTATACCGACGCAGGAAAAAAGTCGCCAATAATGATGCAACCAACGCCAAATAGAATATCGCCGCCGGTAACCTTTTGCCGTCACATTTTGAAAGAAAGTAGCGGCCATTTCATCGCCTGCGCCAAAATACGATTGTGTGCTGTTGCCAAAAAGTTAACTTGGTAGTATTTGCGCCGGTATAATGGAAAAGTACCCTATTTAACATATCAACAACCACTCTCCACTAATATAAGCTGTTTTTTTTTCACGTTGAAAGCACATTTACATTATATGAATGGTTATCGTTAGACGTATTATAAAATGAAATCGAAATAATTGGAGATCTACTATCCAGGGCCGGTCATCTGGGATGTGGGGCGGATGCTAGGGCCTCATGATCGTGGGCCCTCCAATATGACCATAAGACTAAAATAATGTTATTAACGGTAATTAAAGCGGGTCCAATGGGTTTTACAATATACAAAGTTTAAGGATATATTTCAACTTAATGCAAGTGTGCAACGTATTATAAAGTACGGTCCTTTGTCTCACCTTCTAGGTTAAATTACATATATTATTTTGATAATTCATACTATAAAATGTTTTATATTGTTAGATCGCTTAATGCATTGTTATACTAAGTATCGAAAAAGAAATTGCACATAACTGTAATTTTACTGAAGTAAATAATAGAAAAAAAATCGCACATTGAATAAACAAGCAAAAGTAATATGTGTCGTGTTTGTATATATATTTTTTTTACTCATCCAAAAAACTTTAGGGCCCCAAATGGTTTCTACACACTGGTTCCTTCATAGAAAAGGCTGGATCTGTTACAATCCTTTTTGGGCGACAAACTGGTTCACCTAACATATATTTAGTATTATTTTAAATATATCAATCAATTGTAATGTGTTTTCCATAAATTTATTTTTATTTATCGCGAGTTAAAATTTATTTTAAAAATCAATTAAAGTCTTTTTAATAGAAAAATGTTTTCGATACGTTTCTATTAAGGCAGGGTCATACGGGGCAGTTGCCCCGTATCTTCACATCAAAGGAGGAGCTCCAAATTGAATAGAAAATTTATTAAATATTTCCTTCTTTAATTTATACTCCTTTGCAGGTGCATACACACTTTTTAAAGAAAATATGTTTCATAAAGTAAAAAAATTATGCATGCATTATATAGAGAGTCATTGCACCCTAATGTTATTTCATATGAAAATCTTTACTTATTTAAGTTTTGCATCAAAATATTTTTATTATTTTCAACGACGGTTGATGACGTTTTCTTTTAAATAAAAATTATTATACAATAATAAAATAAATAATAAATAAATAAATTATATTTAGTTAATAGCTTGTTTTATTAATAATGATTTAATAATTTTAAAAATAACATTATAAAATTTTTAATAAATAAATGCATCGTAAAAATAATAAAATATTAATTTCCATCAAATTCAGTTTCAAATTTTAAAAAAATTATCAGACGAAATTCTGAAAGAACATTAAAAAAAAAGTAAATAAAGTTTCAGAGCTAGTGAAAGAAATGAAATATTTACTGCAATATTTTAGGCTGCAAAAATGGAAAACAAAATCGCGTAATAAGAAATAAAAATCATCAGAATAAATCGCCACAAACATGCTAATTTGCCAAATCTAATACCCCTGTTAAAACTAAACACCAGAATTGAGATAGTCTTCCACCTATAGACGCCATCTATAGCCACTAACTGGAAGCGGGTTTGATCCTCTTAGATCACAGGGGTAAGGGATTTGTCCTCCGGTTAACGATACACCGGTAAACAATCAATGAAGATTCAAAATAAAACTGGTTGAAAGAGAATTCTAAAAATTGAGTTAAAGGTAAGGGGTTCATATTTCTGTACACATCCGACTGTAATAGAAAAACTAAATCCTCTTAGATTACAAAGGGAAGGGATTTGTCTTCCGGTTTTCGTTGCACCAGTAAACAATTAAAGAAGATTGAAAACAAAACATTGGTTGAAAGAGAATTATAAAAATTGTTTAAAATGTAAGCAGTTCGTATTTCTGAACACATTCGATTGTTATAGAAAAACATAATACCATCTTATAAAACTATTTAATGATATCTTAATGTAATATATTTATATATTTTCACGTTATATAAAATGAATATTCCGACAACAGGTGAATTAAATCTTTTTATTGTAAATTCAAAATTATGAAAAAATGAAACTTTAAAATAATTTAGAAATCTATAGATATGATTAACAGCATAATCTATTAAGCATTGTAATTTTAATATGTGTTTTTTATTTGAATGGAATACAATGTATTGCATCCTGTTTTCTTTTTCAAGTGGCAGAAATTGGCATTGCAACTTTTTTATTCAATTCATATGTGAAAAAAACAATTATTTTGTTCTATATTTGGCTTGCATATCTGCTTTGAAAATTTTATATTAAAAGCTGTGTTATTATTCTATATATTACAGAATAAGACAAAATCTATCTGAATAAAAAGATATTTTAGTTCCTTTATTGATGTGTATCGTTATAAGCAATCTGTTTTATTTACTGCACTTCTTGCAATCTTCTAACATCCTTATTCTTTTATCTTAGATATATGACTGCTCATTCCTAAATTTGAATTATGGCTACAAAACGCTATTTTGTCAATAAACTGCCTGATTCAGCTGGAGCATCAGTAGTAATTCCGAGAGCTGACATAAAAAAAAATTGTCTAGACGCTGCTCAACATATATTTGGTGCACAGACAGTTACAGCTGATGATGCTGATGGTGGGCTTTATGTTGGACTGGCAGGTATTAGTTACATGTGTTACTACTTATCTCAACATCCTGATTTTGCTGAAAATAAAGATGAATTCTTGGAACGAAGTGAATACTATTTGAAGCATTGCCTAGAAGAAGCAGATAAACCAAAAGATTCATCATCAGCCACTGCTTTTCTACTTGGAAGCTGTGGAGCTTATGCTGTTGCTGCTGCTATAAATAAAACTCTTGGCAAAGAAAATGAAAGCAACCTTTTTCTTGAAAAATATACTTCTCTCGCAGATGAATGTCTTGGTATGGATTATTTAGGCTGTGGTTCAGATGAACTTCTGGTTGGAAGAGCTGGCTATTTATGTGGAATACTCTTTCTACAGAAAGTGTTTGGAACTGAGGTGAGTTTGAAAAAGTGCTATCTGTATGTATAATAGACAGTATTTGTGTGTTTGCTCACTGTATCAAATGGATGACCAGTCAACTGGAAATCGGGAAAATCAGTTAAACATCAGAGTAGTTTATAAAAAATTAAATTTTTTTATAAATCAATAATTTTTATAAAACATAATTTATTAGTATTTTTTTTATAAATGGAATGAAACATTAGGTACTTTTCCATTACACCAGTGTAGGCAAAAAGTTGCCAATAATAATGCAACCTACACCAAACAAAATATCGCCGCTGGTAACCTTTTGCCGCTACATTTTTAAAGAAAGTCGTAGCCATTTTTTGTATGCACCAAAATGCGATTGTGTGCCATTGCCAAAAAGGTAGCTTGGCGATATTTGCGCCGGTATAATGGAAAAGTATTGTTGACAACTAATGAAAAGAAAGCTTTTACTGGTGATTTCAAACAGATTGTACCGAAGAAAGATTAACCACCATATCTAATTTATTGAATATATCCTTAAATGTATAATATTTCCTGAGAAAGTTTTTTTTTTTCAGATCGCATTATCAATTTAATTAGTCAAAGTGGTTTTAAGTACTATGGAAAAAGGTAGCTAAACTAAAGCCCAGCACCGCCTCACTAAGGCAGGGGCAAACGGGGCAGTTGTCCCAGGGCTGCACATCAGAGTAAGCCCCAAATCGAAAAATACCATACACAGGCTCTATGCACTGTTCTTTATTATTAAAGCTGTGAAGTAGAGGGCCCCCAAAGAAGATTTTTCTAATGCCCCAATTTGGCTAAGCCAAGCTCTGAACCTGCTATTATTATATTAAGCTTCATAGGTTTGTTTTATTTTAAAAAATATATGTGGAGCTCCCTCCCCTATTCTTCAAATATCAAATTGATCTTGCCACATGTTGCAAGAGTTACGATTACTATTAAAAACACAATTTATTTTAATTAAACAAGTACTTTACAATAATAATAATGTAATTCCTCTATGTGGATATATATATAATTCATTACGGTGCATTGAGTGTTATTGCTATTATTTCCGTAAAACATTTTTTGCCTGTTTAACACATTATAAACACAATTTACTAAATTCTTCATATAAATGGGTGCTATGATATTATTGCTTGTATTATTTTTTTAAATTTTGCATTTGTTTGAATTCTTTATGTGTTCAACTTTATAAATTTAAACACAAGAAATTTATTTGTTTGATGCATTGTAGGCTCACTTGTCTTTTGTAAATTTTGCAAAAATGTTTTTAAAAAAGTGAAGGACAGCATTTTCTAATATGGTTTTATGAGTATGTAAATGAAACAGACTAAATATTAAAAGATATTAAACACACTTCAATATTTTTTAGACCTTTTGTTAAACTGTTTCATTAATATTTCATGTTAATGTAATATTTTACAAAAATCCTATTTTTAAAATAATTTTATATGCATTTACATGACATTTATAAAATCTTGATATTTTGTATTTTTCTTTTCATTAGTTGGATCTTTCTTCTCTATGGTTTTTATTTTATTAAGAGTTGATTTTTTTTGACAGATACTGCCAGAAGAGAAGATTAACAAATTATGTTCAATCATGATTAAGTCGGGAGTTAAATATTCCAAGAAACATCGATCTCCTTGTCCCCTCATGTATGCTTATTATGGCACAGAATATTTAGGTAAATAAATGTATCATTTTTGTTTTTAAATTCGTTGTTTTTAATTAATCACTAAGTACTTTAGGCTGCTAGTTTGTTTGCTTAGAATCTTGATTTTATTTAATTTCATTAATCTTTTGCATATAATTTGATGCTCATAGTTCCCTCAGAAAAGTATATTAAAAAATCAAATTGAGATAATTTAAATTGCAGTATTTTGTTTTAATATGTGCATGAAATTTTGTGTTGGTGCCATTTTATTACTTGTGTATTAACCACATATTTAAAAATTCTTTTGTTGTTCTGATGTTATATCTACTAATATATCCTATATGTGGTAGGTCAGATTTTATGTCATACCAATATTAATATTTTTGGATAAAAAGTACCCTTTTTTTCTTTTAAAAGTTAAGAATTATAAAATTTATTTAAACTGAAATGAATGTAAATCAAAATTTTTCCATTTAACCACGTCGACTGCTTCAAATCTCTCCCTTTACATTGTCCATTATCCAAATTCAGAAGCACCCATTAACATCCCAAGTTTAGTTTTGCTTGAATTTAAATGCTATGCATTACCTTTAATGTTGAATGAATAATTTTTATTATAATACTATATCTTTTAAGTAAAAGTATGAGGTATGGATCACACTTTAAAAAAATTATAGATGGTGGGACCTGTACTCTACATATATTGTGGCAAACAATTTTCTTGCATATAACAGTTACTGTTCTTTTTTTTCCATCAAATTATCAGAGGGTTTTTTCCCCCATCCACACCATCTCTAAAACACTATAGGATCTAGTAAAAAAATACTTAATTAAAAATATTTTTTTAACTGAAAAATTTATTTTTAGTTTCATATGAAGAAATCAGAACGGTACAAAATATTATTTATCTTTTTATTACAACTATTTAAAACTGGCATGCATGATTTTATCTTCCCAGTTATTATTACTTTCCCTTACTATGTTGCAACTTGTGCACTTAAAATAATTTAAGTATATCTAAAAACATAATGACACCTTGTAAGTAATTGTAAACAAGTTGACACTTGCATTATTCTATTTGAAAATAGGAGCAGCTCATGGTTTGTCAGGCATTCTTCAAATGCTGTTGTGCTTTCCCAAATTTTTGCAAAAACATCCAGATTATGAATCATTAATAAAGGATTCTATCGATTGGCTTCTGAGTGTTCAAAATCGATCAGGTAACTTTCCTTCTGCTGTAGATGAAGTAGAAAAACCTCGACCAGAATCCCATGATCTCATACATTGGTGCCATGGAGCTCCTGGTAAGTGTCCTGTATATTTAAAGAATAATTAAAATAAGAGGTTGGAAATTTGATTTTTGTATTTTGTCTTGCAACATCTATTTACAATTTGGTTTTGTAAAAATTATTTATGTTAAAACTTTTTAAGTTTAAGGAAATTTATTAGCCTTTATCCTAAATTAAAAATAGATATCACAATGAAATAAATTTTCTCTTTTTATGTAAAAGAATTAAAAATAAATAAATATCAGATAATATTTGGTGCAACTATTGAGGTTTGCTTATACAGATGTTAATCGTGTTGCCAAAGATTTAGTAAAATAAAAAGTCATAAAATACCCATAATTCAATTGTTCCCATTTTCACTGATATCAGTTAATATTTTGAATCTTAGTAATTAGATCCATTACCATACAGAAAGGAAGGCAATAATGATTTGAAAATATACCCCTTTGAAAAACAATTATCTGACTAATTGATTTGTTAGAAGATAATTAATAAAAAGTTAGGATAGTTTGTAAAGTATAGTTAGGATAGTTTGTAAGTTATAGTTTAGGATAGTTAGGATAGTTTGTATGATAAGTTAAAATGGTGTGCAATTTAAAAAGTTTTTTTTTTTCCATTACCAACAAAATGTGAATATTTTTAAAAAACACCTGTACTTTTCAATCGTGTGCATTTTTAATTTCCTACCCCATTCTTTTAATTTCTTACCATAAATTAACTGTTTGACCTTACAATTAATATTATGATACTACAAATAATTTCTGAATTGATGGTGTTCAGTAATTTTAATTTCCAAATGAGACCAGTCTCCCTTCGTTACATTTAAAACCTGAGTGCATTTATCACTTTTTTTCTTTAACTTTGTCATAATTCATTGATTTGAATTATGATCATGGATAAAAAATACATCTACCAAATTGTGGATATATATATATGTCTTACGGTTATTGTACAGTATAAAAGCCTATCACATTAAAACAAAACTTTAATGGGTAGAAATTCTTTTATAATTCAGCTTAAAAATATAACTTAAAATTGAAACAAAATAAAAAGTCTAAATCTCTTAAAAAATAATATAAATGTAACCATTTTATGTTAAAATGATGAAATTCTGTTTCATGTAATTTTTTTTTTGTTACATAATTTTAATTTAGATAGGAATAAGTCCATGAGGTAAAAGAAATGTTAATGTATAACGTATGTACGAAAAAACATGATGTGCTGTTTCATCAATCATTCTGTATAGTAAAGTGTAAAAAAAAAGTAACTTTATCTTTTGAATTGAAAGTATTTTCATAAATGTATTAATTATTCAAATAAGTGTTATTCATTTTGTTTAGTGCAAATTAAATAAATATTTTTATGTAAAAAATAAACTTTCAGATAAGTTCCAGGTGAAATAGAAAGCAAAACAAGTGGTCTAGTTTGATTTTGTTAAATCAGTTCTAAATTTCAAAGGATTTCTTTTACTGTTATTTTGTTTCATTACAGGTGTTGTATATTTGATGGCCAAAGCTTATTTAAGATGGAAAGAAGAGAAATATCTCCGATCCTGTCTTGCCTGTGGTGATGTTGTCTGGAACAAAGGATTGTTGAAAAAAGGTCCTGGCATCTGCCATGGTATTGCTGGAAATGCCTATGTCTTTTTGCTTTTGTATAGACTGACAGATCATCAAAAGCACCTGCATCGTGCCATACAATTTGCTGTCTTTCTTACAACTGACGACTTTAAACGGGCACGTACGCCCGACAGACCTCTTAGCTTATATGAGGGACTTTCTGGTACTATCTGTTTCTTGGCAGATCTGTTACAGACGGATAAAGCACATTTTCCTTTCTTTGATGTATTCTAAGTTCACTTGCTTTAATAAACATTCTGTGTGGTGTGTTTTGTGAAAAAATTATGTATTTTTTCTTTTATATTTAAAACATATGTGCTAAATTATAATAGTTTAGAAATATTTCAGTAGAAAAATAATTTATCAATTTCTTAACATGAGTTGTTTCTAAAATTCTTTTGAAACAACTGAAATTCACCTTCTTTCTTATAATTATTTTAGACTTTTGTTCTACAAAAGTCTAAATAATTAAAGAGAACAAAAGTCTAAAATAATTAAAAGAAGAAAGAAGGTGAATTACCTTGATTTTATTATGGAAATATCAGACATATTTTAGACATAAATTTATCTGTCTAAAATATGATTATATTTAAAACATAAATTTTTTTAAAAAAATGTGATGAAATATTGCAATTGACGAGCTTTCAATTCTTTAATACAAAGAAATGTCATTCAACTAATATTTGAAATCTCAAGAGCAAATATATATATTTATATATATATATGTATAATTTAAAGAACTTTAGAAAGCATACTTTGTTATTACATGAATGTTTTGCATGTGTTTACAACAAAAATCTAAATATTATAAGTGCTTAGATATTGATGTGTTAGATTTTTCAACATTTAATTCTGATATGTTGTTGACACTTCCAGTGATGTGATCTTTCATGTAAAAAAAGCTTCAGGTAATTATAATTTTCTTATGTTCTAATGAATAGAGGTAATGAAAGTTTCTAAAGATGGTTTCCGTTGTTTTAATTCCTCTTTAAAATATTAGTTTATTGTGTTCAAATTAATATTTATTCACTGCAAATCGTATGGATCAACTTTAAATTCAGTGATAAGTTTCAAAAGAAATTTTTCAAGAACTGAGATGCATGCTATTTCAAAAGCTTTGTTTAATATTTAAAAAATGTATATATTCATTTTGAAATTGTAGATATTGTTGTTATTAACATATTGTATTCATTGTGGCATTAAATGTTATTAAAGTTAATGGTGTTTGTAGTCTTTTGTATAATTGTATTTGAAAAAATTCTATTTAATCATTTCTGCAAGATTATTTTGCATGCATATTTGAATTAATAGTTTTATAACATCCTTGACATATGTTTAAATTTTAAAAAAAAGTTCTTATTAATATTATAAAAATTTTGATTTTTATCTGACAGGCATTCATTGCGCATTGCACTAGAACCGCTCTAAAAAAATTTGCCCATTTTTCATGAAATAGTTGTCTATTAATTATATCTTAAAGATAAGAAAGCTATGGTTAACGATTTAAATGAAACTTTCAGATCAGTACAATAATAAAAGGCCATGTTCAATACAGAGAATATTTCAAGTTTTATTTATTTCTGTAAATAAAAATAGGTTTGTAAGAACTTTGCAAAAAAGACATTGCTACTAATAATTAGAAATAATCAATCTAAAATAAAATTAGTTATGTGTCTAAGGTATTTAACTGATTTCAATTTTACAGAATTAAATATTACAAATAAAAGAAGAAAACACAAGTCACAGGTTAAAAAAAATGCTAATCACTAATAATTCTAGAAAATGCTAAGGAATAAATTCTAGAAATGCTCTATAAAATGCTAATCACATATATTCTGTTCCTTTCTACAATGCTGAAAAGTATTGCATGTAAGTTTTTTAAGTTTTATTTAGCAATATCAACAACATCTGAAAACAAAATCTGAAATATTAAGGATGGTTTTAGTAGTAGAATCCAAATGTAGAATACGTTTTTATAATTCAGATAAAAAGTTATGTAAAAAATATTTGAACTTGAATTACAACAAAATAAAATTAACTTTATCTAAGGATGCATAAATGATATTGCCTTTTCTTTCTACATGTTCAATGGAAGCACATATTACAGTTATTAGCTTTGCCAATGATGAATACAAAGTATATCTGCATACATCACCCAATTATGGCCTGAGTGAAAAAATACTTTTTTTTGAAAAATTGTAGATTATAAGTATATGGAGTGTCTCACAAAAAGAAAAGTAAAGCCAAAATTATATGCAAGTCAATTTTAAATAAAGTCCTCTATATTAGTTTAGCTTCAGCTACCTTCCGTATGAAGTCTTTGAGACAGTCACTGGAAGTATGTTTTAAAAAGATAGGGGTCTCAGTTATCCTAATTTTCATCATGTCGATTGTAGCGATTGGATTTTGAAGCGTTAGGAAATAAATGTTCATAGATGGCGATAGGCAACTAGCGCGAGTGCATTAGAATAGTTGAAAGTTTTACATCATTCCAATGTTTGCTCTTGGAGGAGAAAGAGTTACTGAGCAGAGTAACTCAAACGAACCTGTAATAAATTTGTTGTTAAGTTTTCTATTTGCCTATTTATTCAAAGCACTCACGAACCAGCCACGACATCTATTCCATGGGTTTTGTCTGCTGTGATTATGCTGAAGTCCTATAAAGTAGCATCAGATATAGCTGTTTTAACCGTGTTTGATATTCTAATATAGTCAGCAGTGAAAACTACCGGTGGTAATTTAATACGCATTTCGGTGCTTTTTCTCATCATTCGGTTTTGAAGAGCCTGGTAGTTTAATCTCTCATTTTATATTTGTAGGATCTCATTGGTGTGTCTCTTGTATAGAACACTGTTGTGTTTCAGCCCTGGCATTGTCGTCTCCAATCGTTTCTGACACACTTGTGTTTTTTGTCAGTTCTTGATTAAACTTAACTATTCTCTATATTAACTTTAAATTTTTTGTTTTTCTTAAGTATTTACTATTGCCCGGGTAATATGGTCGTCCATTATTTGGAAGATGTTTTCTGTTAGTTTTTAAAAAAATAATTTCTTACTGTAGGTTTCTTATGAGGATTTGCTTGTTTCTTATAAATCGTGGCGCTTTTATTATTTTCTTGGCTATTCTATTTTAAATAGTTTCTTGTAAAGCCGGCGTCCTGGCTTAGGGTTAGCTCGTCTTCCTTATAATTTGGACGTCCTGGTTTGGGTACGTTTGTTCTTTATTACGTGTTCCATCTGCAAGGTGTGTGAAAGAGCCCCCCTGTAAAAAAGGATTGTGCAAATGAATGTGAGAGTATCATCTTCATTTGAGCTGGAAGTCAGACTTCTGCTCTCGGATCCTCATGGACCTTTACAATCAGAAGCTATTGCAAAAACTCGGCTAAAATCACTGCCTCCGCACTTGTCTATAACAAGTGCCATAAATAAAAACAACATGGTTTCTAGTTTCTTAATGTGTATGTTTCCCGTTGCCCCACCACAATGAATGGGGTACAGCTAATCATTGATCTAATTAGGATCGTGAATATCAACAGGTTAATTTTCTGAAACCATGATGGGGGAAAGTCCCTCCCCCCACACAGCATTGGATAAAACGGTGTTTTTTACGCTTGTTCCTCATAGTGTATGGGTTTTGTAAGATAATGTTTGGTCAAAAGTGACTCCTAGGTATTTAGTTTTGGTATTCCATGCGGTGTACCTTTTTCTCTTAAAGTAGACAAACTGTCCCTTTTTCGTGTTCACCTAAAGCTTCCCTTTAATTAACCATCTGCTTGGATTTTCCATGTAGGCGTAGAGGTCGTCTATGACATGATGTTATTGGATTCACTGATGCTCATGACGACAGATACGAGTCTTGCAATTCTTGGAGCTAGGAATATCATTCACAAAGATATTGAAAATTATTGTCCGTGCAATCTTGGAATTATACTCTCCAACCTCAATTACATATTCTGAAGAAAGATTACGCCCTGACTCAAAAAGTAAAGCAACTTTCTTATAGGTATGTAGTCATACGCTTGATAATCCTACCAAGGATTTATTTTATAACAAACTGACCATCGATTGTGTTGACCCTGTCCAGCTTTATAGTTGTATCTGAAAGTACTGCCTCCATTTCCCGAGCTTCATCTATTCTCTCCCTAATTATTTTGGTGATTCTCAGCAGTTGTCGAACTATTAAGAGGTTTTTCCTCAATCGATATTGATGAGGTGGTCTTCTGGGGTTAAAATGATTCTTATGAGTATTAAAATTTCTTCTATTTTAATGGTAAAGGATTATTGGCATGAAACTGTCTATAATTTAGCATTTTTTTTCTTCCAAGTTTCAAGATAGAGAATATTGCAGCCATTTTTTACTCATCGGAATTTTAATATTGCATTAATTATTTTGGAATTCTAATATTGCATTAATTAGGGATTTTTTGTGTAATATTTTTATTATTACATAAGTTACTTTATTCAACCAGGGATTTTACTTTCTTTAACCTTTCTTTTACTTTATATAACCAGGACTTTTTGCATCTAATTTGTTTATATGATTATATTTTGTGTAGTTTGAGTCAATAAATGTTCTGATGAATTATAGAATTTCACTTCTTTGTATAAACTTTTTGTCTTACTATTCATATTCAATCAAATATTTTCTTGATACTTTAGAAGAAAAAAATCACTCTTCTGTTATAAAAACTGCTTAGAGTTATGACAATCTATATATTACGATTTTATAAAAATGCTCAATTTTAGACCACTCCATTGGCTCTTTTGAAAAAAAAAATGCGTTAATCAGTGTTTTGAGTTTATCCAAATTTGATTGGTCTAAAATAGTGAAAGTTTCAGTGTCCTGAAATAATGATATTTTTCATGATTTGACCACAAAAAATTCAAATGCTTTTTTATCTAAAATGTAAAGAATATTTTATTGTCTATGATTCTTAGAATTGACGGACTGTATAAAATTGACATTTCGGGGTTTTTGAGAATTATATTTATTGACCCAAACAAATTTTTTGACAATAAAACTGGAACCTGGATTGTAAGATGAATCAGATAAATTTATGAGTCACTGAATTGAAATCATCATCATCCTATTAAGCTAGACAACTCAGGGCAGACCAGTGCCATCCTCTGAATTCTGTTAAACCGCATTTTATTTTTGACACTTGTGGATCAGTTTCTTTCTTAAACACCCAGGAAGTCTAACCTAGAGATGCATAATCCACGACTTTTTCAATAACAAATAATTTTGCTATTGTTATTTTTAAATATCTGTTCCAAATATCTGTTATTTCAATCATATTATTAATTAAAAATTATTAATTAATATTGAATATTAAATTTATTAATTTTAATTAAAACTTAATTAACTAATTTAAGTAATGTGTGATTGAATTAATTTATCTATTTCAGCTTACTATTTTAATTCGGTTTTTTCATAACTTTATACTTAATTTGTTTATTGAAGTAAACCATTTTCTAAAAAGGTTGAATTCAAAATATATGTCATTTCTTTAAAATGTTTACTATAGTTCAATATTTCACCAATAGATGGCTCGAGCAGTGACCACAATAAACGCAATCACAACATTACGTCACAAGCAGTTAAAAATTATCTATAGTGCATTGCAAAATGAGTCAAGGTCAATATTGTTACTACGCCCTTTCCTGTGAATCACAGGAAAGGGTGAAATTGCCTTTCCGATAAATTTCAGTGATATGCAATTCAACGATCCGATAATTCCAAGAATATCGGGTCTCTTCACTTGTAAGTCCACTCTCAGATTTCTCTTTTTCCCTTTAAGCGTTAAGGGAAGGAGCCCTCAAAGATTACACCCCCCGATGGTTCAAAGACACAAAAGAAAACTGTTTTGTGTTTCTGGGATTTTCTATCAACCTCCTGGAGGGTCAGGATCAGTCGATACTCCTTTTCTTTAACCGAATTCCAACGATCGAAGAATCTTCAGGGTAGTTACGCGTCCCCCCCCCTGACCCATCTTGCGGTTTTCAGAGATGTCGTCTCAGTTTTGATAGTGCAATGTCATTTTCAAGGAGTTAAACATTTGCGGTTTTCGTTGACAGTAATCTGAGATTCTTTTTATTCCCTTTCACTTACAGCATATTTTCCTATAGCCGACTTGATGAGTAAAATAGTTTTTTCGATACATTTTTCAGTATTTTAATGAAACTTGAAATTCAATTTATTTGAATTTATGCAGTTTTGATAATTCTATCTCATTTCTGCTTTTTTATTACGAAGAATTATCAGCTTTTGTTATGAGATTTCATGGTATATTAACCTGAAAGTGATTAATTTTATGTTCATAAAGTAAAAGGACAATTTTCTTGAAGTGATTATTTCCCACTCTTTGCATCACCAAGAGGTCTTATATTCTTTTCCGTTAAATATATTTTGAAAAAAAAAATTACCGTGTAAATATTTCTCATACAAAATAATACTTTTATGGATGTAATCTTAGTAAAAGAATTTTATTTCTTTAATACAATTAGAAAGAATCATTAGATGAATGGATTATCCCAAGAATAACTAATTTCATATTCCTTTTAAAGGCTTTTTTAAATTCTTTGTGAATTATTTAAAAAAAAAAAAAAATTCGAAAATGCTTGTTTTAAATCTAATTTCTTAGGATGGATGACATAATATAACTATGCATTGTTCTGAAATGAAATTTCTTTTACAATTGAATTTCTCCATTTCCTACATTTTTTAACATTTGCTGTATTGTTTACTTCTTTGAAGAGTCACATATTGGACAAGATATTGCTTTCCTCTTCTGCAGATTTCCCTCCCGGTAGGAACACTTATTAATTCCCAGCCACTCGAAAGCAGTGTCAGTGTTGCTTCTCGGGTCGAATTTTCGATTTGTGCGAAAAACAGACCTTTCGTTTGAATTTTCTCTTTTTTTCGAATTAAAGTCTTTCTTTCTTTTATTATTCTTTTTTCGGATTAGAGTTTAGCTTAAAACAACAGATTACTATCATAAGAAAGTTGGG
>JAPMOQ010001064.1:205983-254714 GCA_026543055.1 Argiope trifasciata | reverse complement strand
AAATTAGGGGTAAATATTTAATTCTTGAAACAAATAAACAAACAAAAGATGTGTATGTATTTGTATAATTTTTATATGGGGTGATATTATGTTTTGCTCTACTATTAAAAATTTCTATCAGTTGTCTTATGTGTCTGTGTGTGCATTTTTAAGAATAAATAGAGCTGATTTAATTTCATAGTACCGAAAAAATTGCATTATTAGAATATTTTATAACCGTTAATGAATAAAAATCTTAATTATTTGCTCTGCGTTTTTATTAATTTTTACTAACCACATTGTTTTATAATATTTACTAAAATGCTGCGAATAGTATGTTTGCTTCTTCATTAAAATAAGACCTTATTAAATATTTTAATTTTTTTTTTTCATTAATAACCTTATTCTACAGCTTTATTCTACAAGTTTATTGTAGAAGCGCTTAGGAGTTTAGCTTTTTTCACAATTTTTCCATAGGTTAAATTCCCAGTTTTAATGTGTAGACATTTGCTTTAAGTAATCTTTCTAGTGTGATTTAAAGCATTTGAAAATATTTCAGGCAACATTCAATCGGAACTTCTAGAATATATGCAATGGCATCATATTACAAGCAACAAATACTATTATTAATAAGTATCTATCTATCATTTAAATACATTTTTTAAGACTGATTTATTAACTCTCTTTTTTGCATAAAATCATATAATCTCCATAAATCTTGCATTTTAGCTTGATTAATTTTTTTTACACTAAGTCATCTAAGTTATATTTTAAATTTAAATCTACAATAATCATAATCAAGATTTGTGAATTGAATATATTTGCAGCAGTTTTTAAGACATTCTTAAAAAATTATCAATTTAATATGTGGTTAACAATAAAATAAGATTATTCTGGTAACATTTTTTTTATTTCAAACAAAAACTTGAAAAGGCGAAAACAAAATAAAACTGCAAATATCAGAAAAATTGGTGAGGGAAAAACATATTGGTCTTCACGTGTGTTTAGTAATTGCCTATTTAAGCGTAAGATACTGATCCTTCTTTTCAGATAGTGTTTTTTCCCGGAAGTCGAGTCATAAAAGGTGGTAAGGGGCCCAGTAACTCAGGGGAAGGGCGAATAAAGGACGGACCTCCCAAGTTCAAATCATCTGCTGATTTTCCGCAAACCTTTTATCCACACGCCGCTTTCAATCAGCAAGCATTTTGAAACGTTGCTTTGTTTCATATTTAACACACTTAAAAAAAAAGGGGGGGGGAGGGAAAAGTGGCCGGACGAAATTTTACTTTAAATAATACTTTTCTACTGCTTTCACATTTTAAATCTTAATTCTTATAGAAAAATTGACTTTTTAATTCTATATGAAAAATTGATTTAAAAAAGTTATTCATTTAAGAAGGCATCATTTCTAACACTTCATAGTATTCCATAAACAAAAAATAATTCCAAATGTCTTACGAATCTAACTTATAAAAGAATTTCACAGTCATTGTTTTGTTTTTAATCTCCCAAATTTTTTATTAATTATTATGCAAAATCCCAATACTTTTTTTCCGTGCATTGTTGTGTAAAAGAAATTTCATTTTTTTTTCTTTTTAATTTTTTTTTTTGAATAAACAGTACTAAGTAATAGAAATAATAAGCTTGAAAATTCACATCTCTATTTAAACTTATAAGCGAAACCGAAAATGACAGAACAAGGAAATTTTATGGCAATAACAGCGTCTTTACATATATCATTGGTCTGAAACAATTTCAGGTTTCCAGCAGATATTCTCTGTAGGATTTCAAGACCAATTACTTTCTTTGGGCAGCAATCGGTTATCAATCATTGATATGCAGTTTCGTCAACTAATTGTATCAGAATTCAGGAGGATCGCGCTCGTTGAAAAACGTTCAGCCGATCAATGAGACATTTTCCAGTAAAAAAAATTAATAAATAATTCGATATTTTGTGCTTTTTATGACATTCATCAGGAATGATTTAATTAATTTTGTGCTTAAAATATAAAAAAAGATTTTTAGCTTTTTTGTAGTAAAAAAATGAAAAAAAAAAAACTTTTTTTCTATTTATTATATTTTGCTTTAATCTATTTTTTTTCAAATTTTTTTATTAATCCTTTATTGACACTGACTAAACCGGATATTTGAAGGGCAAGTATATCTTAAATGATACTCTTTTTTTTTGTTGTTAAGTTAAATTAAATTAAATTATTGTCCGATTTATTATTTAAAAAATTCTGTAAAAGAGATCCTTTTTTTATTGAAAATTATGTAGATGCCATGAGATTCATGGAGATTTCTTTTAATTAGATTACCATCTTCGATCTGGAAGGTTTCATTCTACATGTGAAACTTCTGAAAAGCTAGGAATGCGAAACCTGTGTCAAAAACACATCGGTTTTTCAAACGAGAAGCACTGCAAACGAGTTTTTGTGTTCCCTCAAATTTACAAGAGGTCCCTAAGGGTAGGACAGGCTCATTCAAGTCAAATGTTATCGCTTTCGTTTATTGTGCTCTACTTCAAAGTCTAAGGGATTCTAAGAATAGTGAATGAGAAGACTGTTCTGTTTAGTCAAACCCCGACAGTTGATAACATCATTTTGCGAATCGTTGCACGGAGAATTGTTTTCTTAACTTTTGCTGGGTATTTTTAGCAAAAATTAGTCAGAAAATTGGTTGGACAGGTAAAAAAAATGTATTAGAGTCTCATAATTGGCCATTTAGATATTAATTATCCAGGCCCTAAAACATCTCGTAGCTGTTTTATCAGAATTCAATATTGTTTATAATCATTATTCTCTATTAAAAAATAATTACATTTTCGTTTTTAAATGATTCCAAGTAATGAAATATACAAAACCTTATGAATTGTACCAATGTAAATGCATATCAAATATATTTATCCAGAATTTATTTTTGTTGCATACTTTTCTAGTGATTTTAAAATCTTAATTCAACTTAAAACAATCGACATTTTATCGCAATTTTTTCTCTCGTTTATTTCCACCACTTTTAAAATATTATGCAAGAGTATTTTATTCCACATAAATTTAGGTAAGTTTATAATGTCTAAAATTTTCTTTTAAAAAGTACGGAGAGCAGGTGATCATTGATGACACATCTATTGGTCAAAATTTTAAATATAAACTAAAAATTTGCAGAATCGGTTATAAGTGAACATGATACCTAAAAACAAAAGCAACTAGATAAGTTAAATATATCCTGTAATTTTATCAAAATATATAATTGTATTAAATTTTTTAATATAATTTGTAAAAGGAGTGATTATCCGTCAGTCTGTCTATTCATGAGAGTTTGATTAATCATTTAAAAAAATGGATAAATGAAATTGCTTTGCTTTGACATCATTATTACAAACATGTATCCAATTTTCGCTCCAATCTAAAAAGATAGGAAGATGTGCTTCATGCATACTTGATTCTATTTAACAGTATAAAGAAAAACGGATACGCTGCACTGCATAAACATAACCATAAGAGAAAGTAGAGAGGTAAACACTATCATTGATCTTTACCTTAATTGCAAAGATAAATGGTAGTATTAGACTGTTAGATTGCTTTTAATTATAATAATAAAGTACTGATAAAAATTGCTTTCCAGTTTGGAAGCTGCAAATTTTAAAGTTGTTACTGCCCCTGTTACTACTTATGCGTGCAGATGTAGTTTCGTTTCATAAGTAACACCCCTATCAGTAATAAAATATGAGTGAAGCAATATATAATCCTTTATTTGATACGAGTAAACAACAGATTGTTATTTCAAGGCATAAGTATGAATGCTATACTTTTGAATATTCAAAAGTAAATTATTGCCCACGCATCTTTGAAGCATTTATCTGGATTATTTTGCATTAGAATGTACATAGAGACATAGAATTATAACTCCTGCTGCACATTACACAAGATACATCTATCTCACTTATTCACACAGTTTTATCCTTTAATGAATATTCTCATTTGCAAATCAACAAAAAAAAATGCTTCAAAATATTGTAAAATAAATACAGAATCTTTGAAATTCCTTTTTTTAGAAAAAAAGATTTTATAAATCTGTTGCTTTATCTAAGAAATATATGTTCTTTGATAAACTTTAAAAAAAAAAAAAAGAGTTTACGGTGTTAAAGACTTTTGCGATGTTACCAGTCTCTTAACGTTCCTAACAAAATTAATCAAAAATTCAATTCAATTTATTGATAAAATTGATGTTATGTAAACAAAAGTATTGATATATACGTGACGCCAGCATTTAGATTTTCTGTTATAAATTATATATATATATATATATATATATATATATATATATACACACACACACATTTGGATGAATTTCTGTATTGTCAAAGATGTTTCAAAAAATTCACCAGGAAAAATTTATCATTAGCAATTTATTTAAAATATCCCATTTAGTTTTAAAAGAGCTTTAAAAAACACGAGCTATCATTCCGAGCAACGGTATTCTCATGCTAATTAAGCACAGGAAATTTAATTAAACGAATATCAAATGATTACAATCATGAAAATATAGTAATTATGGTGTTTATATCGATTTAATGATATCAAATATGAAATTTCGATATCATTAAATCGATAAAAGTGTTAAATACTAGTAAATTTTTTTTTTAAATCTTCCTGCGGAGACTTGAGTGCGAAAGAAATCTTGTTTCCGTACAATAAGATCAGCCTCGCAACTGCTTCCAACAATAGTCATTATCTTGCGATAAGACCTGAACAGCTCAGAACTACGACTGTTTGTGAAAGGAGAAACGTGTCTACATGTGAACAATAGGCTCCGTTGCCCGCCCCACCAGAACTATTAGTGGGAGGTCTGTTCCAAGAAATGCATCATTGTGTAAGAGACTTTCCCTATCCCTATGAATAACTGAATTCTGTTTGAGAGCTTCTATTGGATAGATCGTATCTATTGTAACTTTCTATTGTGATTGCAAGAGCTGTAGTTGAAATATCAACAATACGATACGATCATGGTAAGGGTGTGATTTGAATCACACCCTTACCATGGTGTGATTTGAATCACACCTCTCAATGAAAAGTATTGATCACTGGTATCTGTGACTTTCTGATATTGGTGACGTAATAACCGTTCTGAAAGTATTCGTCATCCCTAGGCAGGGACTTATGACCCAGGCAGCACAACCTGTTGCTCAATATTGTTTAATATCGCGCATTATTATATGATATTAAACATTCCACAATATTAGGCAATATTGCGAATATGGATATAAGTTATACAATATTGCTCAATATTCGTGAGCAATAAGAGGTGGGCAGTATTTTTGGGCCCCCGTCTTAAGCTTTTTAAGGCGGAATTCAGGTAAATTCCCGCAATTACAATGGACAAATTTGTGAAATCAAAAACCTGTATTTTCAGTTATAGCTAAATGCGATATGTTTACAAACATATGGGCTTCTGATTGGTTTAATTCAGCAATAATAACTGCAAAAATTTATCGAAATTTCACCTTAATGTCAGCAAGGATATGAATTTTCCGCACTATGCATAGTGCGAAAAATGAAAATTGTACACATGGTTCTTCATTACTGAAGTAGTGAAACGAAGGGGGGGGGTAGGACAAGGAAGTTTTTGATACTAATTAGGCTAAGTCTGTCTTGATCTAGCTCACTATAGATTTTATATGGCTCAAAGTTATATCCTCTTATCCGAACATTATTGATTTCTATCCCCCCCAAAATGCCTCGTAGAATTTTTCTTTTGGAACTGGATATATATTTTCTGTAGCTTTTGCCTACTTTAGCGTTTTTAGGTCTCAGCGATAATCAGGTGTAATTAAGGTTTTGTATAGTAAACACCGTTTTACTATATAAAACCTTAATATACCATTTTATTCGTTAATAATAGGATTTAAAATACCGTTTTATTCATTAAAGACTTTATTCGCATTCATTAGACGACCTTGAATCTCCTAAACTATGTTATTGTCATCAGTAACTATAAAACCAAGATAAATAAAACTTGTACAGAAATCATACATGATTCAAAATGTGTTCAAGTTTTGAAAAATTTTCTGAAATAGATTGATTTCAATGCTGAATGATTGTATTTTCCGCACACATAATTTAAAAAGACATCTTTGATTTCAGAAAAAAAAGGTATTATTTGAATTTAATCACTTTTGCCTCACGTTTATATTCAAATTTTAGGATAGATGAAAAAAAGTTAGGAAATACATAGTGTATTGTAAAGAAGGGTGCAAGACTTCTAAAATAATATAAGTTTATATGACTTTTGAAATCTGAAGCTTAAAACTATTTTATTGAAGAAGCCTGTAAATACTAAGCCATATAAAATATTGAATTGAATGTGGAAATATATTTGATTGAATATTTTAGTGACCATTCATCTGGGCAAAATAGATGGTCACCAAAGGCAGCTAGTGTATCAATAAGACTACGATGTAATGAAAAGCTTAAAAATACTCTTAATTTGAATGCAAGCAAATATTAAAATTTAACATTAACAGATTTCTTTTACTAAAATTATCAGAAATTGAACTATTTACAATGTATTGCACTTGATCAAACAAGAGAAAATATGCGTACCAAATAATAAAAGCGTATATATTTGTGTATGTTAAACGATTTATGAGCATTGCTCTTCATGCGACAGAATCTTAAACCAAAATAAAATTAGGATTCATTAAAAGAGTGAAAGAAAAACGCTTTTAAAATTAATTTAAAGGCAAAATTAATGGTTGTTTCTCTATTCTTTCTATATCATGATACTACTGTATGCTTTTATAAATATTTTCTTATTTTGTATTATTACTCGTAAATAAAATTATTATTTTGATAAATGATCAAATTAAATATATACGACACCGACATCACATCATCTACAAATCATTAATTTACACTAAACGGGACAAATTAATTATTAATAATTAATTTCTCCCGGAATTCCCCTCGGACTGGAATAAATATCTGTAATTTTGTATTTATATTTTAATTTTTTTCTGAATTTCATGTTTTACTTTTTATTTATATCAAACAGTAACAGATTTATTATGAATTAAACAATTCCAAATTAACTAAATTTTTTTACTGATCCTAAGTTTGTTATTTTAATCTACCGTTTTCATCTTATTCAAAACTCATAAATTCTAGAGTAAAATGGGAGTTGGGGAGGATTTAAGCTTAAAACTTAAACCTTCCACTCTTAAAATCCCATGAATATTGAAGCAAATATGAAACTATCCAATGGTTTTTATTCAATGGAATGCAGCTTGAGGTTAAAAAAAAATCATTACAAAAGCAGTTGAGGAAATATTGAAGACCTTCTTAAGCAAGTCATTATTTTAAAGCTTAAATAACTAAGAATTTCTAAGTTTATCAACAATTATATATTTATCTGCCATATAAATACATCTGTAATTAACACAAGCAAAAAGAATTTCTAGCCTAATGAATTGCGCTTATTTAACCAAATGTTGTGCTTTTCTTTATTGTTTACTTCCCTTTTTACTTAGACTCTTGTACTTACGGCAAAAATGTTCAGGAAATTTCTTGTGATGGTAGGACAGTATTGGGCTGGCGCTTCAACATCTGTTTCAGTATCATGAAGACCCTGCTTTCCTGGAGCGGATCGTCTCAGATGATGAGAGCTGGAGCTATCAATCGAAACATATGCCGTCACCTCCCCCTAAAAAGTTTAAAGACGTGCTGATAGCGGGGAAGGTGTTGCTCACTTTTTCATACTTCCAAGGTCTGCTAATTGTTGAATTTCTCAGTACAGAAAAACTATAAACTTCGATGTGTACTGTAAACCACTTTGAAGTCTACGTAGGTCCGTCAAGAACAGAAGACCGGTGTTACTCACGGAGGATGTGGTTCTGCTCCATGATAATGCGTATCCACACGTCTCCAGAGAGATGATTGAATTCTTGTTCAAGAGCTTCCATTGAACAGATCGTATCGACTGTAATTTTCTATCGTGGTCCGAAACCTGCAATCGAAATCATTTGAATCACACTCTTCTTTGAAAAATATGGATCGCTGACATTTGTGACTTTTTGATATTGGTTCCGTAATAACCGCTCTGCCGGCGTCCTGGCCAAGAGGTAGCATGTCTTCCCCATGATCTGGGCCGGGGATGGTTGTTCTTCTGAGTGTTCTATCTGCGAGATGCGTAAATGACCCCCCCCCTCCCTGTAAAAAGGGGTTGTGTAAGCGAATGTGCGTGTCATCTTCACATGAGTTAGAAGTCAGATTTCTACCCTCTGGGTTGTCAGGGGTCTTAACCCTCAGAAGCTACTGCACCCCCTTTCCGTGGAAACACGGACACGATATCATCATCCATAACCGATCAGAAAATATTGGTCATCCCTACTCCAGGGTCAGACACGCGGAACTGGTCAAGTTCAAGTGGGACAGCCCGACCATCCATTTTACATCTCGGAGATGTATCGCTGCGATTTTTATGAGTTTAATCCTCTGAAAAAGCATCTGAAAAGGAAGTGCTTCAACTTGGATGGTGAACTCAAGGATCAGTGAAGGATTGAGAGTCGTAACGTCCTCAAGACTTTTGAGAACAAAGAATCCTTCGGCCCGTTAATCAAAGAGATCATTATCTTAGATCTATGGTGTATACTTTAACTAAAGTCTTCATTTATACCCACAGTGTCATTTCGCACCTTTTCATTTGAACACCTCTTGGATATTGATAAAAGTAAATTTTTTGTTTAAATTGAGCAACGGGTAAACTAACTCTAAAATAAAATAATCTCTGAAGTTTTGGAGAATGCTCTGACTAGATATGTTTGTAGGAATGCTTATTTAAAAAGGCATAATCTAATCTATTGTTTAAAAAACTACAACAGCATAATAAACCAATAATTTCTGATTCAAACAAGAAAGTATTCTCATGTATTGCACGAATAACACAAACGAAGTCAACACTAAACCGATGCAGATATTTATAGAAAAAAACTCACATATACACTGAAATTTGAAATTTTTATTGAATTTAAAATGGTACTAGAACAAAAAAAATACGTTACTTAATTTTAAGATAATATTTCTTAACCAGATTTATTTTTGATAGGAAAATTATTTTCCAGCAAACGTTTTGAGATTGTTAATATTTGGCATCATGCTGTCAACTAACTTACAGAAGCGTCTAGGGGCTGGAAAAAAATTTTGCTCCGAGGGAAAAAAAGGGGAAATTTTGAGCGGGGAAAATATTCCGATTGTATGCTCATTACGCCTATCCTCAATAGTGGAAATGGTTGCGTATGTTTTTTGGGAGCTGAAAGATTGTTTTTAACGCATTTCAAATTTATTAATAAATGCAATTATAGCGTGCATATAAAAAGTATCTTTCAATCATTTACGAATGTAATTATTTTATGAAATATTGTTAAATATGTTTGTAAGAATTGCAAGCTGCACAGGATACAAATATTTTGAATCCTGTACAGCTCGTCGTACTTTTCTGTTTGTGAACCTGTTTATATCATTTAAGAAGTTATAGGATTAGATGTTAATTCTAGATATTTATATTTGTTAAGAAAATAACTTTTTACGAAATACTCGTATGTATTTTTTTTTCCAGATAATCAAGCATGTAAGTTACATTTAGATAGTCTTACTTTAACGGAAATATATTGCCAATATATTTTTATTAAGTGTACCCATGTTGACAATAAATCTAATACGCACTGCTATTTAAATAATTTTTCTAAAAAAAGCATTTCGTTGGCAATTGATGTAAAGATGCTCAAAAGATTATCCTCAGTTGTGTAAATAAATTGCACATCAAACTGGGGATTAAATTAATGTCTTGTATTTAGCTTGATAAAAATCTTGAATTTGATTTCATAAGATTTTAAAATTTATATTTATAAAACATTATAAAAGTTATTCCAGGTTTTAATTTTTCTGAAACTCAATAAAAAGGCTTTATTACAGGATTTTTCCCGTGTAAAATGTTTAAAGAAAATAAATGCTTTATATTCAGTGGGAATGTATATTTAAAATTATGGATCTTTTTATTCTGTAATGGCTATGACTTCATAATATGCTGAAAAGAAGAGCTCTGCCTATATTTTTATAAATTCTGAAAGAAAATATTTATATTACACTTTGTATATTTCATTATATCTGAAAATTTTTGAGATAAATCTTACTTCATTTTTGAAAGCATTATATTTAAGGATTGTTTAAGATTTTCTTCATATTGTGCAATGAAAAAATTTTGTGTGTAATAAATCATGTTCTACTATTAAAATTTGATTTCATATATTTTTGTGTGTGATCGATTTAATTCAAAAACCAGCTACTTTTTTGTAATGAAATTATGTATAAAATAAATGTCAGTTAAATATCCCTAATATAGATTCTAGGTGAAATGAATTTTGACAAATTCTTCTGATTTTCAATTCTTTTTATTATAGTGTTACACTGACTGTATTATATATGTACACTATCTCAATTCAAAATTTTTTCGGAGGTTCACTATTTTATTTCAGAAATTTATATGAGTAATATAATGGAAAAATGTAAACTATTATATAGTATCACTTTTAATCAAGTAATCAAACTTCTGGTATGAGTAAATTAGTCAAAAATGCTGTAATTCTTTAAAATAAGTATTTTATATCACATAAATTTTCTAAATTATTTTAGATCTTTACAGTGACTTAATTTTAGTATTTAGAAAAAGAATTTCTGTAACCTATTGTTGTAATCTATCTACTGAATAAATTTTTTTATATATGAATTCACAAACTATAAGTTATAGTAATATATGACATGCTTAGTCATAATTATTTTTATACATTAATGTAATTTATGTTTACATTGCTTATCCTCACTTTAAAAATCTTGAATAATTTTTTTTCTTTTTGAAATTTTTTATTTATTGTAGATTTTATACATAGGAAATACTGTGCATAAAAAAGGCATTTTAACAGAATTCTGTAGCTTAATCCTTTTATACTATTCTAGTCATAAATAACTTCAGTGTTGGATTTATTTAAATATTTGCTGTGGTTAAATTACATGCTTATATTTTACTTTTAATATATATATCTATATTAGCAGTAACTGCATGGCACTGCCCATTATATAGCACCCAAGAAAAAAAATTAGTTTTAAACTTGTCTAACCTCTACCTGATATAGCATGGGCATGTTTGACAACATCAAAATAAACAGAAAATATTTAGAAATTATCAAAAATAGCTACAAAACAAATTTTTATAGAACAAAACTTTTTGATATTTCATGTGCTCTGACCAAGGTTAGATTTCCTTCTTTTTGGCATTACGAGATTTGAATCACTGTTTAAAATCAGATGTAAACAAAGAAAAGTATCACATATGTATACCATAGCTCTTACTGTTTGCACATGCACAGAACAATTAAAATCTTAAATATAAAACTCCCTTTATTATTTTGACTTGACTTTAATGTACCCAATAAATACCTTATACACCTTACCCAATAAATGCTCTATAAAATGGTATAAATATCTTCAGTATCCATTATTTCTCTAGTGTTTGGGGTTCAAATAAACAGACATTTTCAGGAGACTTCATTTTGCACTATGTATATACATATGTATTTGATATTTTATATTATCAGCTTCATTTATAATCTGTTTTAAATATCTTTGGAATCAAAAAGTTTAACTTACTCATAATAAATAAATAATGAAACAATTAGCTGACATCAAATTATAGATATCAGCAAATCAACATTTATTTAATTAAAAAGATTCTTGACTCATAGATTCAATCATTTGTTTTAAATATTTACACAAAATCTTGTTCCTATTAAATTTTAAAGTGCTTAACTTTTTCACAAATTCCTATTCTTTATAGCAAAGATGTTACATGTTAGCCTTGAAAAAATTAACAAGGTTTATATGGGAGAAAAAAAGGTTGGAGAGGGAGGTTTATATGGGAGTGATTCTTTTTTTAAATGTTGGTCTATTTTAAAAATGCAAATTAAAAAAGAACCAAAACATACTGGTATCAATGTTTCCTTCCTTGTTTGAGGCATCTTCAACTACCTTCATTCCTATTTACGGTAATAAGTTATCAGTACTGATTAATTTCAAGATGAATATCAATAATTTGGGATCTGACAGAGAAGACATTTCATGTCAAGTGAGCATGATCTCTCATATCTGTAAGTGCTCCAAAATGGGGAAATAACTATATCTCAACATTAAACTCCATATTTGATGCCTTTTAAAATACTATCATTTTTTCATATCATGAAGACTTATTTGTATATATGCATAGTCAATCATTTTCCAATAACAAAATTCCACTTCATTTTTTATGTGTGATTGATTTGATTTTGAACTCAAATACCAGCTATTCAAATATTTGAAATTATTAAAACAGCCAGTTAAACATTTCTATAATAATGCAATTCCTAATGTAATGTGCATGCACATGTTTACACATAAAATGTTTAAATACAATTCTGTAGCTGAACTCTCAGAACTAACTATGCTATAAATACTAGAATTTTGACTGTCTTCAAGAATCAGGCGCAGATTTGAATTTATTGAACTATATACTTTCTAGTGATATTGTGTGCAATCAATTTCACTTACACTTATTTTTAAATAATCCTTAGGGATCATTCAAAAATAATGAAATTAGTTGATAACAAATTAAAACTTAAAATAATTTTAGGTATCAAACCAACAATTATTTAATTAAAAAGATACTTAACACATGGATTTAACAATTTGTTTAAAATAATTTCAAAAATAAAATCTTGCTCGTATTGTATTTTAAAATAATAATATTTTTTTCATTAACTCCTTCCTTTTTATAGTAAAGATATCAAACTCAAATGTTAACTTAAACAAAATAAATAGGGTTGAGTTTATGTTCAAGAGAATATATATATTTTCAACAAAATGTTAATCTATTTTTAAAATATCATTAAAAAAACACACTCGAGACAAAAGTAATATCAGTCTGCCTTTCTTGCATGTGGAATCTTATAATGCTTATCTCAAGCAATATGTTTTGTCTACTGGATTAATTTCAACATGATACAAAGTGAATATCAGTAATTCTAGACCTAACATAAAACATATTTCATGTCATAAACAAAAATAATTATTCAAACTTATAATTATTTTCAAACATGGAAATAATTTCATAAATATCTGAGAGATCTAAAATTTTAGCTTTTCAGCTTAATTGAATTTTACTTAAAAAATAAACAGAATAGCATTGATATATTACATATGGTTAAGTACCAATAGTATAATAATGGAGAAAATTGGGATCAATCAATAAAACTGAGCACACAAGAATTTAAATCCTCAAACTTGTTTCATATATTTCTCAGCCTTAAAAAAAATCCTTATATATTTTTGATGCCAAGCAGCTTTTTTAAAAATAAATTTGTGAAAGACTAAATATGTATTTTTAAAATTATAGTTACAAAAAATTATATATTTTGGCCATCCAGGCTGTGGTTATATTTAATGCAATTCATGCACTTATTTTGAAGGACAAGGTATGTGATAGAGATGTAAGATTAATAAAATTACCATAACTTTGATAATCAGATGCTTAAAAATATTTTGTCAAGGATATTAAGCATAAATATTATGTTATTATATAATTCTTTTATTGGTTATATTTATATATAAAACTTTGATCAATAAAATCACAGCTTTGGGCCTTTATATTTTATCTTCTGCTAACACTGGTTATTTAGATGCATTTGATTTTACATTAAAATACTAATAATATCATAAGATTTTAGAACTTCAAAACACCATCCTAAGGTTTAGCAATTTTTAAATATTGTTAGAAAATAAAAATATTAAAAAATAATATTTCAAATCATAAAATCTCAGTTGTATAGATATATGTCAGTAAAAATTTATATTTCAATAATAAATATAAATGTCAACACCCCATCCCTTCAAAAGTCAGGGAGCTAACAATAATAAGAATTTAGTAAAATATTATTAAAGAAAAAATGATAAATTTTTAATCATGAATAATAAATGTTTCCATTTCAAATTGTTAGTTTTTCACAGTCTTTTTTTAAAAAATATTGGTACATTTAACATTTTCAATATGTTATTACATATATAACACTTCCAATAATTAAATGAAGCACAAATTTAGATTACAATGCAATTTTTAACTTTTGCTCTCGTTGAGACATGAACAAGACTCTCATTTTAAATAATCTTTTAATCAAAAATAAATAGGACCAACAGATTACATTTAAACTAAAATATATTCTCGTAGCAGTATGAGCAATTATCTACTTCATGATCATCAGTTTAATATTAACTGATTTGTCTGTCAAATGAAGCATTAAATACTTCAATGACATAGATATCAAGGCTAAATATGCATGTACTCAAAACTTCAATATGATTTTACTGTTTATTTGCAAAATAATAATATAAATAAAGTTAAAAATTTAAATGCCATTTCAGTAGAGTTTAATAAAATTCACTTAAATTATGAAACTGAAATGTATCCACTTTTAATATGTAAATTTATTTTTTCCTTTGAATTGAAATATTACTCATATACATACTCATAACTACAATTTCTGATTATATATATTTAATACATATAGCTGAGTATGTATTTAATACAAACCTAATTATGTGTTTGAAAACATTCATTAAGAATGCATACTGGCGATGAAACTTATCCAACACTAAATTCTTAAAACCAAAATTTTCTCTAATAAATACAAAAGCTTTCAATAGTTACTAACTGATCAAATAAAAATAAAATACTTGTAGGTTGTCACAAAAACTCCATATAAACAAATTGTATGACATCGTGTTTTTATTCCGAAATACGTTTGTAAGTAAACAGAGAAACTTTCAAATTAATCAAAGTACCTAATAAAATAATATTAGAAAAAATGAACCAATAATTTTGATTCACGTGGTTAGAAATCTATAACGTATTCTTTATTTGAACATTTTTTTTTGTGTGTGTGCAGCATCTTAATTTTTATATCATATCATAACTTTTATTTTAAAGACCATTTTTATATTTAGTTCAATAACACTATTCTAAAATCCAAGACATCTGTATTTCAAAAATTCCAAACACAGATTTCAAAACATTTTTTACTAACAGAACTAGCAATTTAGCTCAGGAATCTGACGAACAAATCACGAGCCACAGATAAGAAGATCCTTCCTCTGAGTCACGTGGGTTAAAAGAGCTGCCTCTATTTTCCCTAAATATCAGTAAATCCCTTCATTTTCCCCAAAGAGCAGAATTTGGTTGCTGTCCCTAGAGGCTAGTCTAACTTACCGACGGAAGTTTGTTTTCATTTCTGGAAGGGAGAGGGATTGTTTGAGAATAAGTAAGATGATTTAATACATTTATGATTTTTCAACTCATTTACCGAGAAATATAATTTTTGAAAAGTAAACACACGCGCGTAAATTTGCGATACTTTTCTCAATACACTATTTAACTGATAAATTATCAAATTAAGAAATATTTGACATAGTCCAGAAAAAAAATATATACCTACTGTTCTGTTTACATCATCAATGATCTATAATTTTCAAATATACTGTGGAAGAGTTTCTTTTCCTTCAATTTTTGATCGAACATTGGGGTAATGGAGCAATAATGCCATGTTTTTCACATTTAAAAGAGATGCCTATCCTTTTTTCTGATGTTAGCTTGAGGTGGATAGGCCCCGAGGCTGTCAACCAAATTTAATTTATATTAATAAAATTTCAGAAAATAAATTGTTATTGCTTTTTTTATATCGAAAAAAAAAATAGAAATCAGTCGTTGTGAATTGTCAATATAAAATATAAGTAAATTGGAATATAAAAAATAATACAAGGTTTAAATTAGTTGACAACTGAAACTAATAAAGTATTTTAATATACTTCAGCTTATGCATAGTTTTATTGATAATCGTCAAATTAATATTGATGTGTGTTTATTTGCTAAAACAAAGTCAATATTATAAAATAACTTTCAAACTAAACTATATTCATTAAATTTTTTTTATTATTCTCTATTTCTCATGATTAAATTTATGTAATAATCTAACTTAGGGAAACATATTGATACCTTTTTGTACTAACAATTAACAATATTTTTTGTGCTCTTAAGAGTTTATACTTTAAAGTTAATTATTATAAAATTTAACGTATTCGGCAATATCAATTTTGATGCATTATCAAATAATATCATTCTTATTGTATTACGTAATAATATATTTGGTACATAAGATGTCATTCTTTATAATTATTGTTAAATATATCTGCAATGCTTATTGTTTTAAAACAAAGTGAAAATTGATATAGTTGTTTTCAATTATTAGACCTCCGTTTTTTCAGTTTAACTGAAAAACAATAAAAATTAAAAATGTTTTAAGAAACAGTTATAAAATAATATTCAAGCATTTAAATGTATTCATATTGTAGCATTTTTTCAACTGATATCTGTATTAATTAGTTTGAAATATTTTAAAAGGAACTAATAAATTTAAATAATACAACATTACTAATATAAACTTTTTGAAAGTCTTCTTGCTAAATATGCACAAGAGATTAAACTGATTTAATATTTCATTCATGTATTTTTTTCTATGAAATATTGGCTTCATATGAAAATAAAAACAGTAAAGAATCTGGTTTTACAGAAAAAAGTAAGATGAATTGCTCTCTGTTAGAAAAGAGTGAAAAAAAAAAAAGAGTGAGAGAGTGAGATTACTTACTTATCAACAACAGCATAAATGTTCTGTTTGGTTTAAATATAGGGATGTTTTAACTTGCTTTTATTTAACAAGTGGATAATAAAGGTTTCCAAAATAATGAATATCTCTAAATATGAAATTATATATTAAGACAACCTTTGTAAGTTACCATATACTATTAATAGAAGAAAGAGTAAAAATTAAAGTTTGTTGGTGAAAATTGCTGAATTGTGATTTTATTTGATATCATCTTTTTGTAAGATTTCCTCTACAATTAAAGTACAATTATTTATATATATATATATATATATATATATATATATAAAGTTAGAAAATTTTCTAATTTATTGTTTGTTAAATCTTTATACTATATCTTAGAGAATGAATTTCATTTTAATTGTTAATATGAAACAGCATGTTTTTTGTTTGTGGTAAGTTTCAGTCATATTATTTCATTTAGACTTTCATTTCTATTGAGTCTCAGCATAAATTTTATTAATATGGAACTTTTCGGTATTTAGATTAAACCTAATGTAATTTTAGTTTTTCTGTGGCACCATTGAAAGCATATTGGTAAAAAAAATGCATATATATATATATTGCTGTCTTTGTTTTCAAAAACCATTAAATTAGCAATTAGAAAAATGCTGTCTTTTAGCATAGTTTCTAAATATTAATAAAAGTAATTTGATTTCATTTATCTTAAGTATTAATAAAGCCATGATGTTTATTTTAGTCCTTCATCTTTAATGGCTCAAATCTAGATCATGAGCACTTTTTTTTTAATATTTCATCATAATGTGCAAATAATAATAATAATAAAACATTGAGAAATTAGTTATTATCTCTACTGACCAAAAAGGGATTTATGAAAAAAAAATTAGCCTTAGTAATAATTAACTATTAATAATAATGAAAAATGTATTTTAAAACTTAATGTATTTTAAATATTCCATTTGTTACACAATATCAGCATTACTTAATTTAAGAGATGCATTGTTCTTTCTGTGCTTTCTTGTAAGCAGTTAATGAAATACATACACAGCATATTAACATTATTTTCAAATCAGTTGAAGAAAGCAATCTCCCTTCCATATATTTTCTTAACTACCCTTTGAAAAAAAAATATTTGAAACATTGCAGCACCTGTAATAGTAATTCCATGATTAACTAAACTTAACTATAGCAGGAAAAAAAAAGGAGAGATATTATTGAAATAATTATAATTTATAATTCTGGACTTTACTATTCTAAAAATTACAATCTCGTTAACTATTTATAAGAGTTTTATATTTGAAGAATTATTTACAAAGAATGTATTTTCTCATCACTTTTGTGTTAACTTCTATTATCTTTCTGCAGAGTAAAAACCGAATTATTAAATTTCAACAATAGTTTATGTATACATATTGGTACACTATTTGTCCGTTTCTTTTTATACTTGTTAGCCAATGAAATCTACTTCCCACAATTTTACTACAAATAAAAGAAATTTAAGGTTATTAATGAAATTCTAATTTATCATTTTAATATCTCTTTAGAGTATCAAAGAATCATAAAAATAAATTATATTTTTTAAAATTTGTATTTTTCTAATTTATTCTGTGGAAGAATACAGGGAATCAAAGGAATTCTATATATTGTTTTTAGAAGGGATTTTATGTTTACATATATTTTTATACTGTGATTTCTTTTTAAACATTTTATTTCAAGAAAATAGTATGCTTAGAATTTTGCTAAAATGCTCATGCCTTCATAAATATGTAAAAGAGGGAATAAAGGAATTCAACTTTTTGAGTGAAGAAAGAAAATGTAAAAAAACTTCATAAATCTCTTTTTAAAAATTGGATATAGTTTATTAACATATCTTTATTTTCTTTCAGTCTTTGCATTTAGGCATATCATACAATTTTAGCAATGGACAAGAAACAAAGTGTTCCTGTACTTTACATTCATGGATCAAAGTAACTATTTTTTTCATTTATTCATTACACTTCTTGTCACTATTAAAATACCTTTTAAACTAATAATTATTATTTCTTCAAGGGAAAAATAATCTAAATATGTACAAAAAAAAATAACAATTTTAGTTGCCCCCTAATTAAAGTTATATCAAGTTATGCATAAATATTGTAATATATATCATCCTATTCTTGAAATTTTTGGGTTACTATTTTCGTTTATACTATGAAAAGTCTGACATTTTTTGCTTAATTGATGGATCAAGAATGTCAAATTTGTAGACTATCTGTGGCTTAATTGATGGATCAAGAACATCAAATTTGTAGACTATCTGTGGCTTAATAAATTGGCATATGAAATTATATCTATTTCAGGAAGTAATTGTTGGTGCATGGAACTTTTAACTATAAAGGAAAAAAGGATTCTTGCCATGTTCTGAATTACTGTCATTCAAGTTTTATCAGTTTTTAAATTTAGCTCTTTAGACAGAATAATTCTTAAGTTAGAAAATAAATCAAAGAAAGAAAAGCGAGTGCCAGAAAAGAAATATATATTATGTTTATCATGTTCTGTTTTTTTTTTCTTTTCAATGTAAGGTTATGTATTGTAAAATTTATAGCTGTTTGAATTGCTTTTTTTAACAACTAATATAAACTTGGACCTGGATTATTTGAACCATGATAGTATTTGAGAAAGTTCCAGTGGAGATGCTATTTTTAATTTCTCTTTTTAATTAATTTATTTAATCAATTAGTGGTACTGCAATTAAATTAACTTGTAAGCTAAGTGAAAAAAAATTAGTGCTACAGCATCTTTACCATTCAAATAAAAAGTTAAAATAATTAAGTTAATAATAAAGTTCATTAGAATAATAAGTGATATCTTTGGATAAAATTGAATATCTCATTTCTGTATTTTGATTTCTTTTGTATTTATTTTTAATACATTAAGTGCATATCTTGCTGCAGCTTTTTGTATTGAGATGTTATAACAGATATTTACATACATTTAGGAATTTTTGATAAATTTCTCGCATTACAATAAAAATACATTTTTATGTTCTGGTGCCTTACTTTCTTTTTCCATATGATTCAACATAACTATTGGATTTTACTTGATTAAAATGTCTTTTCTAAGGTTTTCAGGAGGAAATAAAAAGGAATTGTAAACCTCTGGCCTTTCTTTTTTAATTGTAGAAAAGAATTAAAACTACTTGGCAATGCTCTTTAAAATAATTCTAGAAGTACATTACACCATTTTATTGTCTTATAGTCACTTTGAAACCGTCATTATTTTGCATTAAATTTATAGCATTTTATTGTGTTGGTGATTATGTGTGTGTGTGTAAAACATGCTTTGAAGAAATAACTATGCAGTTTTTTTAAACACTTTTTATTCATAATTTCAAGGAAATAGTCTACTTTTTATCTTTTGCCTAGATTTCTTTATTCAAGTGAAAATATTCTGAATTTATATAATTTTATAAAATGATTTTCCAACATTATGTTTTGCTTCTGTTGGGAAAAAAATAGTAGAGGTTAAAGTTGGAGTGAAGCCAGGCAGAATTTAATGATTTAGGAAATAGTTTTAGAATGTAAAGTAATAAGGATTTATATTTATATATATGTGTGTGCGTGTAATAATTTAATTTATCCATGCTCCTTAAAGTAATTTTGTTCAATTATTGAGTAGAAAAGCAATTATTAAATCAAATTTTAACTTCTAGATTATGTCGGAGTTTCACTTTTCCATGCTGCTCAGTATAAATTATGTAACTTTAAAGCTTAGCATTAATGTGCAATATCAAATGAAATGTAGCTAAAATAAATGCTTGCTCTGCTAAATTGTGGAATCTAGCTTTAAAGATACAATATATTATAAGTTTTGAATGCTCTCTCTCTCTCACTTTCTTTTTTCCCCATCTTTCTTTACTACATATATTAGGCATGGTTTTAACAGGGAATTTTTTAAATGTACTAAAAATGAACCATTTGCTTGACAGGCAGATTAATAAAGTTGTAATTTCACAGGAATGCCATTTTGATTGATTTATCAAAAGTGCTATTTCTTATTATTTTTCTTATTTATTATATTTATATATTATAATATTTTTAATATATTTTTCTTTTAAATGTACTGTCTAAAATTGTTAGTGATTGTTGTTACTATAACAATTATATTTTTGTTAATGCTGTATCTTTTAAAAACTTAATGATGAACTTGCAAATATTTCAATTTCATGAATCTGAAAATGTTATGCTATCAACCAAGAAGAAATAAATATGAATTTTATTAATTAGAATTTGATCTTTATAACAGTTTTATATTGAGTACAGTTTTTTTTATTATAATACCTCTGTATGTGTAATGAATATTTTGATTGAAGTGAATATATTTATATTATATCATGTGCATAAATTTTATTTCACATTTCCTACACTCATTTATGTTTAGATTTTAGACTATTCAAACACATTTAGAAATTATAGACATTGTCAGTAAAAATTATATTTTCTAGGTTTATATTAAAAAGCCACTTGAAAAAAACCTGTTCAGAAACAACTGATGTATTTCACTAACATAGTTTTCAATGAGCAACATGATACAAGCTTTGTGGAAAAAGGCAGTCATATTTTTAGTTATAACAATTGCTATTCTACAAGTGAGTAATAATTTCGAAATTTTATTTTTATATTGTGTTTATTTGATTTTAAACCTAAAAAATATATTTTGAAAATAATTATCTGTTGCTGTACAGTTTTTTTTTAAAAAAATTGCCTGTTAAATAATAATGAAATAATAAATAATATGTTAATATATATGTTAAATAATATGTTAATAATATGTTAATATATAATGAAAATTTATATTGAAGAGCTATTTAACTATGAAGGTTTAATGAAATTTTGAAAGGTATTCCAAAATATGTTTTTTAATAAATATGTCACATTATGATTAATACTGTTGAAATATGACTATATGCAAGTTTTGGCCTTAAAAGTAAATTTTTGTGCAATGTATTTACAGTGAATAGTTTATGTTGATAAAATATTATTCAATGTGAAATTAATTATTTATTGCAGACATGGGCATTGTATGTGGACTTTATATTTTTATTTGCCTCTAGTAATCTGGTGATTATGCTGACAAGTTTAGAGGCATAGAATTCCAATTTCAAAATCTGATTCTGTCAGAAATGATAATAACCTTCTTAATTTTGGCATTAAAGGCAAAAAATGTCCATATTTTTACAGCATAAAAGTTTAATAAAAAAATGCTGTTCTGTTTTTTACCATCATTCAAAATTTGAAAATTTATTCCTTTGTATTTCTTCAAATTGATATTTTAATATAACTAAACTAATCTCAAACCAAGTCATCTAATAAAAATTACAGCTTGTTTTTGTTGCAAGTTTTCTTTTCTTTCTTTCTTTCTTCCCCCTTTCTTTTCTCGATAATCTGTAAAAGTAATCTTTGAACATTTTTTGTCGCTTATACTGATAATAAAATCACTTTATTGTGCCTATTTTTTCATAATTGAAAAGGAAAAGAATATTTACTACAGTAAGATAATGAACTGAATGTTTTAAACTGTGATGTAAAAAATTATATAGGTAATAACAGTTTATACAATTGTAAAAAAAAGAACTTTATTATTATTATTTTTAGAATATAGTTCTTTAATTCATTTCATAATTATTTTGTTCCTATTATTTTTTCCCCAGCTGTATTGAAATAAAGTTCCACATAGAAGCAACATTATTTAAACTTAATGCTTGAAAGCCTAAGAGTTCCTTTTTTTTAAAAAAAATATTTGCCTGTTATAAATATAAGGCACTCATGTTAAACTTGCTTCTATTAATATGAAAAGTTGGAATTTTTGAATATAATAAATTTCTAGTTTTCTAATAATCTTTTAGCCCAAGATAAATTCTGATCAATATCCTTGAAGTAATGTGCAGTAATGAATATACATAATGCTGAAATAATTACTTATCACTTAATCAGTTTTTTTTTTTCAAAAGAAAAAGAAAGAAAATTTAATCTTATGCTGATCATTGGGTTATTTTTATCTTCTTGGAATTTTTAAAAATTTTGATTCAACAAAAAGATATGACATTGAACCTTAAAAACTGGAAAGAAAGAAAGACAATTTAGTATTATTCATCCAGGCATTTAGAAATGTTATTAATTGCTATGAAAGACATATTAAAAATAAATAATAGCTAAACAAGTTTTCTTTCTAATGATTATATTTAATTATTCTTATTTATTTACAGTATTTTTTAAATTCAGGTAAAAGGTTTGTTAATTTTAATGTTGGTTTGTTATTAAATTGGATGGAATTCAGAATTTATATCCTAAATCTGTTTAATTTGAATTTTTCTTTTTTTAGGTAATACATATGACTTTGCTAAGTAGACTGGAAGCTCGTAAGAATCATCATCGCCAAAGAGAAGCTACTTCCAGAGGATGGGAGTCAAATGCTCGTATATATCATGAAACTGAAATCCAAAAAGACAGAGCCAATATGATGCGATCAATTCACCAAAGCAGTGTTTTGGACTCTTCAGGGGAATTCCACATCATAAATTATCTCATTACTGGGGAACTCATGAAAAATCGCAATCATCCAAAACACGGCCTCACTCTTGCTACTCAAACAACCATCAATGGTCTTCATAATTTAGATTTGCTTTCATCAGCATGGCAAGGACCTATCTCAGTTGCAGTTTTTAGCTTAACTGAAGATGTACCACTGGCAGTTGAAACTATTTTACACCTTAGACGGTGCTATCAGAATATCAGGTATAATACAAGCTTCCATTTGGTTTATCCTTTAAATGGGCCTACCAATAATGCTCTGCCTTCTTCCTATCCAAATGTTAATTCCTGTGACTTTTTATCTAACAATTTGCAAAAAATTAGCTTAGGCAAGAATTATGCTTTGGGTGTAGCTTATCCAAATAATTTATTAAGAAATGTGGCAAGAAGAAGTGCGCTTACAGAATTTGTTTTCATGATAGATATCGATATGGTGCCAAGTGAGAATCTGCACAATGACTTTTTGCAATTTGCTAAAGAGAAAAAGCTTTTCTCAGATTCGAGTAAAGATGACAAGACTGTTTATGTTGTGCCAGCATTTGAAGTCAAAGAAGATGGTGCCATACCTCGAACCAAATCTGCATTACTTCAACAAGTTGAAGCAATGGAAGCTAGACCCTTTTATTTTGAACTTTGTTGGAAATGTCAGAAACATACAGATTATGAAGCTTGGCAGAAGGAACCACCTTCGAAGAAATTAGACGTTCTATTTGAAGTTTTGTGGAGGGATCCTTGGGAGCCATTTTACATAGGACGGAATAATGTTCCTCTCTATGATGAAAGATTTCGTCAGTATGGTTTCAATAGGATTAGTCAAGTATGTTATACCTTTATTAAAGTAAATGTATACATCATAAATTTTTTTATTATTAATTTATTATATTCTGAAAAATGTTTGCATTTCATTATCAGTAAAAGTAAATTATCATAATTACTTGTCAATATGTTTTGAATTAGCACCATTTTCTGTTAGAAAGCTCTCAAACAATGATCTGCTAAATTTTAATAATTAACTATCTGAATTCATACAAAACATTCCAAATGTTTGTAGATCTTTGGCTATGCAACATAAAGTTATACTCAGACATACCAGTATTGAGGATCTACTAATAGATTACACCTCTATATTTTGTATATGCGAAATATTTTTTTTTCTTTTAAAAAAATTAAGTCATGCTAAGTTATTAAGATGTTAAATTATACTAAGTTGCAAGAGATTAAATATAAATGCTATTAAAATTTTTAAAAACAAATTTTTTTCTAAAATATTTAAATAAACACTTCTCGCTGTGTTTTATGTAATAAACTAAAAAAGAATTGTTTGTATGTTTAATTTGACAGAAAAAAATCAATCTCCAAATCTCCTGAAATAGAAATTGTACAAATTATTTTATTTTAAAATCAAATACTCAAAAGGATAGCCAGTACCATTTTCTTAGTATTGAAAATCAGAGCAATCGATTTGGTCTTCGAGCGTGAGACTTTTGTTGCTGCTTATTCTGCAATAATTGTTTAAAATATTAAAACATTTAATAAACTTAGAAAACTCTTAGAAAAAACCTAAAATTGATCTGATGATTAATCTTTTTCTTTTCTTTTTTCTATAATCATTGTTGTAATAGAAGTTATGTAATGTTTTGAAGTTTTTAATTGATTTTTTTTCTATGTATTTTTTTACACCTCAATGCTTTATTCTTATTTGTAATTCTTTTCTTGTTGTTTATTAGGATCTATATTGTTAAGATATTTTTGTTTAAGAGTAGAATGATATATGGATCTTTGGATATATTTACAGATGTAACCAATTTTTCTAATTTATAATAATAAAATTACCAAGAAAACTTCTTTCAACTGTAAATTTATTTTAAATATGCTGACTTACAAAAAAATTGTAAAATTTCATTAAAAAAAATTCTTTTTGCAGGTGTGCGAGTTACATGTTGCAGGGTACAAATTTTCAGTCTTAAATAATGCTTTCATTGTGCATCGTGGTCTAAAAACTCCAAATTCCTTTCATAAGGACAAAGAAGTTGACCAAGATCGAAACAGAATTTTGTTTCGCCAGTTTAAAGTAGAATTGAAGGAAAAATATCCAGATTCTTCTCGGAAATGTTATTAAACTTAGTTCCTGCTAAGAATACTCTAATCCTTCTTATGTAAGAATATATAGTGAATAGATCTGATATCATTTGTTTCTTTTATCTTTTTTTTTAAAAAAATTATTGATAACATTAAAAATGTAAATGTTAATATTTATATACCTGCTTAAAAACATAACCTCTCTTATACTGTATTTTATAATAATCTAATAATTTGCTTGAAAACAGATTTATATTGCAGCTTTTGTGATAACTTATTCTGATTACTTTTTTTTTAGATAAATATAATTAAATCAATAGTACTTTTATTATTTTCTGTGGCTTATGCTTGGTTTATGTAAAGTAATACTTTTTTTGAAAGGCATTATTTAAAAATTAAATGTCTAATAATTGAAATAAAACAATGAAATTTTATCGCACTGTTAGTCAAAAAAGAATACTTTTTATTAAAGATGCATTCAAATTTAAAGTTTCAGAACTTCATATATTCTGAACTAGTACTCAGAGATAAACACCAAGCATATATTATTGTTTTTAATTTTTAAAAAAGATAGTTATGTTTTAATGTGAGATATTTTCTGTTTTCGAAATCAAACAAAGCCAAAACTTTTTTTTTTAATCCTCCATTTTTAGATTGATTATTAACATATTTTGTGTAAAGATAAAAAGTTTATATTTTGTTCATTTTAAAATTTGTTAGCCTGTATTTAAAACATTAATTTGCTTGTTAATGGAGTTTGTTGTGATATTTATTACAAAGCATTAGTGGGAAAAGGAAAGAAATTTTGGTTTTCTTTTTTCCATCTAAATAAATAAGCAGAACATTTTCATTTTTAAATAATAATCAATCATTTCATAAACCCATTATCATCTCTTTACACATTTCATTCTATTCAATCCATTTTATAATTTTTTTCTAAATATTTATTGGATTCATTGATAAAATTAGTTTTTGTTGGCTAAACATGTTGTTTTGTGCATAGCACATTTGCATACTGTATCAATTGCTGCCTTCATTTGAAAATAAGTGTTAAGTCAACTTTCTGAAAGGTAAAGAAGAAGAAGGAGTGTTTAACTATTTTTGGCTAATTAATTGTTAGATGACTCTAAAAGTTGAAATAGTAAGTAAAAGAATTTTGACGATTATTTGATTGTGCATTCCTTATTGATATATTGATTTGACAGCACTTAACTTATATTTAAAAAATATTTTTCTTCAGAAGAGAGAGCATGGATATATTTTAGTTTCTATGCAGAGTATAGTTAAATAACTGCTTTCATTGTTTTAAAAACAAACCATTTTATGAGATTAACTATTATGTTACAATTATATCAAAATTTTACATTTGGTAATTCAATGTGTGCACATTTTTTAGTTTTCTTCTTAAAAAATGGTACTTTATTTTATTGCTTGTTATTTATAGGAAAGTAATTTAAATTTATCTGAAATACAAGTTAAAAATGAAACATTTATGTTAAGATGAAGGCAGTTTTTTTCCCTCCATTTTTGAACCTTTTTTTTTTTTTTTTTTTTTTAAGTTTGCAATTTTTGTGTATGATACATTTTGCAGCTATGACTTGTAAAATAATTACAACTTGTTTAAAAATGCATATGCTGTTTGAATAATTATTGTAATAACTGTTAATATCATGTCTCAAAGTTTCAAAACTCAGTTTATAAAAATGTTTTAATTTTACATTTATCAGATATATTCAAAATATTTTTTGTTACTGTTAAATCCCATCTTATGGAAATTAAAAATAGTTCTAGTTTATCAATTAGTATTTGACTGCTGACTCTTTTATTTGATTATCTGAGCTGATCTGTCATAGTTGTTCTTGAATTACAAAATTTTTGTTTCTATCATTACACGAAGACATACTTCTGGATAAGATAGCTTGGGTGCTACATACTAAGAATTTGTTTACCAAAAATCTATCAATATATGTATTCACACCAAGAACAGCACTCTTGGAATGCCCCATCTTACTGGAAATACCATTCTTCTTTATTAAAAATTACATCAATTCATAGTATAATGTTTTTTCTGTGTTTAATTTTTGATTAACATAATTTATTGCAGCAATATTAAAGAATAGGGTTATTATTAATAGGCATGTTGCCAAACTATCAAATATCACTCATAGTATAATCACTAAGTGTTCATCTATCACTTAAGAATTATTAATTATGTGTGTCATTATATTTATGGTCTATTATGATTGGGAATTTTTTAAATGTAAAAATTTAATTTAAAAATAATCATCTTAATTAGAACCATAAACTTTTAATAGCTTACAGGATTCTATATTTATATTTATCAATCTGATTTAATGAAACTTTTAGGCATGTTGTTAGTTGTGAATGCACTATTTTTTCAAAGAGTATAAAATGTTCTTTGTTTGTTTTTAAGTAATCTTAATGAAATGTTCTTCCTTCAATTATTCCAAATTCTAAAGTTCTTTTAGCTGCTACAGCCATTTATTTTTTTTTATGTTGTTTATATATTGTAAACAAATATATGCCTGTTTATTTTTATTATTATTTTTTTAAAATTATTAAATCTTTGTTATAAATCATCTTAATGAATCTGTTGTGAATATTTTTTCTTGTCTTTTATAAAAGTAAATTTTAATATTTATTTGCATGTGAATCTATTCATATCAAAATATAGCCAAATATTATTTCTAGTTTATAGATTCGTTTTAATCACATTTTAATGATGTATAGTAATTCTGATGTTTTAAAATTAGTTAAATGGATTTTTAAATTATTTTTCCTTAAACATTTAAATGCTCGTATTTTACAAATTATTTTTTGTAGTTGATCTCTGAATTTATTTATATAGTTCATTTTTCAGTTCAGTTTTTAGAGTTAAAACTATTGAGAATCTCTTAAAAATATTGTCACTTTAAGTACTATTGCATGCAAAGAAATGGCTTTTTATTAAATTTGATGATTTTTATATTCTATTTGATTGGTTTTAGAACTTTTCTGAATTTTTAAAAATCAGTAATAAAACAAACTTGCATAACATAAAAAAACCCAATCTATTAAATATCTAATTATGCTCTTCATAACCAAGATTTAAAATCTATTGAAATAATATAACGGGTACTTTTTCTAAGTTAACAGCGACATTCTCATTTATATTTTGATGAATAATTTCAAATGTTTTAACGTGTATAAATTATTTTTTATTTTACTATTTTAATTCTATTAATTTTTTTAAATTATTTACAAAAAATGTTAGTCGACAACCATTTTATTTTTGATATTTTTTTATTGCCTGTCTTTTGTTGTGATCCTAAAATTAACTTTTTAAATAATTTTTAGTGCTTATTTAATTTTTTTCTTTGAAGTTATTCATCTTGTAAATATGGGATTTATTTTTTTTGAATTTGAAAATATAAATGCCTAGTTTAAGTAACAATGATTTTTATTATTTATATCAATCTATTTTATTTCATTTGAGACAGTTATAAATAAATAGATAGATTAAAAAAAATTCTGAATGGTTGGAATTTATTTAGTTACTTACTAAAAAGATTTGTTGCTGACCTTATACTTAAAGATATTTACTTAAATCTAGCTGTGATTTTGTTTCTGTAATAACTTTGGCTTGTATTACAGAAATAAATTTGAAGTCAATATGTTAGTCCTATTATAGCATTTAACAATGTGCTCATTAATGAATGTTTAATGCTCTCTATTTTTTGTTTGCTGTGTTTTTGTTATCGAAATATTTTGAACCAAAGAATTTAGTCTTGTAGTCAAAAGTGCAATATTTCATAAATATTTATGATTGTTATTTATGCTTCAGTTAGCTTTCAAATATTGAAAAAGTCAAAGTTTCATTTCATTCAGAATTGACATTTATGGTGCCATATAATGATACTTTGAGCATTTAACTTCTTCATATATAAACATCACTGTTTTTTTTATTATATATCTATCTATGCCTTATTATAAAGCAATATTATCTACGATGCTTATATATTTGAGATAGTGCTGTTTGACTTTAAGCTGACTGTGCATGAATATTTTGTTGAATTTTAAATGTTCATATTTTGTGCTTTTTTAATTGTCTTTTCTTAACTAATGTGATTCATACTTAAGGATTTTTATATGTATTTAATTAATGTTATTTGTGTGTTATTCTGTGTTAGTAGTGCAATGGACTGTTCATATTAATGATAATTTTTATGAATTTTCTCTTGTATATGTTTGATATAACTAACCATAAGTGTTTCAGAAATATTTCTTAATATTACCTTTTCAATATTTTATTGCAATGTAAAACATTTCAGTTTTTTTTATGTATTATCATGATTTTGTATGCAAATATGTACAGCTATAATTTTTATATAACCAAAAACATGATAATTATATCTTTGCCATATAAGAAAGATTTTTGTTTGCATACTGATATTTTGCCTTTTTGTTATTATTATTAAAACTTATTTAATGAAGCTTTTTATCTTTTGCTATTTATTTAAACTTCATTTACTTTTTTAACTGATAGTTTCTTAAAATAATTGTTTAGACTTTATAAAAAAGTTTAGCCTTTGTCAATGATATTTAATAATTTTGAAACATAAATTTGTCCGCTGATTGTAATACTTGTTTTTATTTTGTTATGTTCCATCATAATTATATTATATTTTTTTTTGTCTGATAATTCTAGTGACTGATTGATTTTGTGGCTCAATTTTTTTTCACATAGAATCTAGAAAATGTTTTTAAATATGTATGCTATTTTTTTCTTCTAGTCTTTAAGTTTACTAATTTGCATCAGAAAAATAGGATTGTTTTAATTATATATTTCATGTGACTGTAAAAATGTCATCTTTATTATTAATAAAGTTTTATAATTGTTCTGTGAGAAATATTTATATTCTTTTTCTGAGCTAATTATTATCCCTTCATACTTGAAGTTACTACATTTAATTGGATTACTATATTTTTCAGTTGTGATTTAGTGACTAATTTCCAAACTACTAGAGGTAAGCATATACATCTTGACATACATTTTATATAAGAAATGTCCCACTCTACTGTAATTGAAACTGATTGAATTAGGCAACTATTTTAGATCATTTTAATGTTTAAACTCATGGAGGATCCACCATTCAACATATAAAGATTCTTTGAAGAAAGTGTTAATTGGTATACAATAATGAAATTCAAGGTTTGTTAACTAGGGCAGTCTTGGTTACTGAATGGATATGGGTATGGATGTTATATAGATAGTGGCTAAGTTGCTATCCATATTATACACTTCATTGGAAAAGTGTACAGACAATTGAAAAATTTAAACAGATAATAGAAATCGGTCTGTATGTCAAATATATTTATTAAATGCATAAAAAATAAACTTTATTTATTCAAAATGTCACACAAGAGTAAATCTCATCTTTTAAATATAAAGAAAATGAATGTTTCATTGATAATTCAGTAACAGTCTGCAAATGGTGTTTGATGCTCGAATTAATTTTAATATTCAGTTGATATTCCAATAACTTCTATGACTACAAAAAACTTCATGGTATGGAGTTCATAAAGTAATCTGAATTATTTGTTAACATTTTTCTGCCATTCTTTGATTAAAACACTTGTTTACCCTGATAAACATGAAAATTATCTTTAAAGCAATCACTTTTTAAACTTATTCCTCGGATATCAATTGGATCGAGGATTGGAAATTGTAATATGGGAATTGGTTTTAAACATATACTTTTTTTCTTGTAAAATATGAAGGTTGTTTCTATTCTTGGAAAATTGTTAATTTTCTGCACTTTGCTTATGCTTTACTTTGGTTATACTATCATTTTTGTTAATATATATAACACAACTCATAAACTCAAAATCTTCATTAACTCATGATACTGTTTTGTAAGATATATCTTTTTTACCTATTTGATAGCATTTATGTAAGATCTTTTATTTGAATTCAAACTGAACCTTTTCCCTCTTCTGAAAATACCAACAAACACTTTTAACATGTATATCAATATTCATTGTCTTTTGAAGTTCTAAATAATTTTTCATTAATAATATATTCTTTTATCTCATGTAGATTATAAGCATCTCACCTATGATCTTTCTTTGTGGAGCCTCCCACACATGTTTCAAACCTCCCTGAGTTCGAAAAACACATTTTTGGAAAATATATCGCTATTTGTCTTTGTTAAAGGTAAACCAAAAATACTTTGAGCTTGGTGGATCAAATTTGGTGTATGGTCTTTAAGCCAAATTTCTAGATTTTTTTTTTTCGCATTTTGAGCAAAATCTATTCAAAGAAAGCTTCCTGTTGCTCGAATATAATTTTACATGATAACTATAAAAACGAAAAGAGATAGATAAAATTTGATACTCAGATTCAACATCCATTATCTAGACAACTGTCTAATTTTGAGTTGCATCCAACAAGGGATTGACCGTCTGTCGATCTATATTTTCAGAAACATAAATGTGATTACTCAGAGATGCAATTACTTAAATATATCAAATATGATAGGGATCTTGTGACTACAATTGTAGTTCTACGTTAATTTTTTTGTTTCAATTGGTTGAGGAAAAATGCCCCTAAAATAAAATTCAACTACTGTTACCCGCATGCCACGGATTAATCGCCGAATAACTCGCTAAGGATTACACGATAGATTCAATAAACACTAGATAGATTCACGCCAAACGTTAATATTTCGTAATTATTGTAAACAAATAGTATGCAAGACTTTATCTATGATAGCATCTTTACTAGAGAGCATGCGAGCAAGTTTGGGAGAGATCACTCTGACTGGTTTAAAAACTAATCTAAATGACATAAACAAAATTATTATATTTTATTTAACTAAATGTAGACTTTAGTTTAAGTACACAAAAATGGAATCTGATATTTTATTTAATTTGAAAAACGTTAAAATTATTATTTTGCTACTTTTCATACGTTATGCTATCAAACATTATAAACAAATAAATTTTCTTTCTTTTTTTTGTTTTAAATTTTTTTTTGAACCATACTCTTTAGTGTCTAACTGCAATGTTTTAATGGAAATTAGATGGGCTTGGGATCTTTTGAACCAATTAATTTTCATATCTATTTCCTTTGTAATGAATAGAAATTTTATAAATATTTTCAGTAAAGGTGGTTTCTGACGAGGCTAACTATTGCGCACAATAGATCACGCCTGCTTCAATGGCAAACAGTTGTCCCGTCGGGACAACCGTTGACCATTTTCCCAATGACGTTGTCACAATTGTTCATACGAGAGCAATACTGGGACATTAGCAGAGAGGCAACGGTTACTCTCAGTAGTTAGACTCGTGTGAACCCATCTTAACACACATCATGAACAGATTTACAAAAAAAAAAGTTACAATCTGAGCATTCTCACAAAATATATTGGTCGGTTTTGAGCTAAAAGTAGATTTTAATTAGTTTAAAAAATTCCTTTTACATATTATATTTTTCAGTAATTTATTATCAGACGATTTCGCTAAATTCCTTGGAAAGAAAAAAAATAAATCTCCAAAAGTATCAAATTCTATGAATAATTCATTCATATAAATGGAAAGGAAGAGTGAAAAAAAATGAATTGAGTGTTCAACAGTACGCAAAATCTTTTGGTTTCACCTACCACTATGCCAACGAAGCGACCGTCTGAAATACGAATATTCTAAATCATTAATTTCTTTTTGTCATTAGAAATGCGTTCAAAAGAGATGAATAAGAGTATTTAGTAATTTTAATAGAATCTGTTTTAAATTCTTTTAGAAGCTTAAAATAAAATACTAAATTATGATCTTGAGAAGTTTTCGTAGATTCTAAAGAATTCACCGAATAAATTGCATCATGATTATATTAATTTATTTCGAACAGTTATCCAATAAGATCAGGCGATACCAAATCATCACAATGGAGGGAAATTCAAGATTTTCAACAATAACAATGTTACACAGTTTTCTACATGCTTAATTTACATTGAGTTTTGTTTCTTTCTTTAAATTTCAGGTAAGCTCTGTTCATTATGCAAATAAAAGATTTAAAATTATTTTATGAATTCGTGCCGTCAGATATTCTGACTTCGTTTTTCTGAGAACTTGCAAATGTTTCAGATTGAAAAATAAATGCATTTATATTAATACTGTTTGGAGCATGGATCGTTTAAGTAAATGTATTTATGTTTAATATAGAATATTTATACTAAACTTAAAAATGATTTCCTATACAATATTTATAAATTTTCGTATCTGTTTTTATGTATAAATTGCAAAGATAGTCATATTTTGGAGCTTCAATTTGTATGCACTAATTCTTGTTGTTATTTTGTATATGATACAATAGAGAATTTAATCATTGTTTCAAAACAAACATAATAAACGGAAATTTATTGAGACGAAAGCGGTTCGGAAATTTATTTTTTAAAACTCTTTTGGATGGTTGATAGATAAATTTTGGAATTAATTAAATTTTTCAACATGTATCGTTTAGTTTACTTTATAGCTTTCCATATTTGTATACATTTACAGTTTATATTCGATGTAGAATGTTTTTACTGTATTTTAAAAGTATATTAAACGGGAAATAAAAAAGTAACTTAATAATGCTTTTTAATGAGTATTAAATTATTTAATACTATTTTATAGACGATTCGTGAAGAGTGTTTATTGTTTGTATAAATTCTTCAAATAAAAGAATTTTTTAAAATTCTTTTTTTAAAAATGGTTTGTTACTATTGTCATTAAATTTCGTGTCACGAAATGTTTTCTTGCGTTTGAATATTTCCCTACATATGCTGTTAAAAAAATCGTGATTGCAGTATTGTAAATTTGTATTTTTTCATTGAAATGCATAGTTTTATGTATTCCTTCAATACAACATTTCAATAAAGTTTATATTATGGAAAGTCAAATTTCTAAAAACTCGTTCTTCGTAGGGCCGCCAATGGAGATTTGGGAGGAAGGATCTGTTTTTTCCCCCCAACCTATCATAATTTTTTTGATAGCTGTGGTTGACCAGTTTCTAAATAATTAAAACAATAGCTTTACACAATTTGATCAAACGGATATATTTTTTAAATGTCTCGATAATATGTGCCATTATGTTATTCGATTCCTATTAGATAAAGCGATTTCTCTCAAATGCTATGTAATATGCGATTCATATAATTAAGGTTAAATATTTACTTGCAAATTATTCGGTATATATAATTTTTTTTTACTCGAATTGTAGAAACCTGTTTTTTAATTGCTAATTGAAACAGCCTAATTATTTTTATCAAGAATAATTTTTTGTGCTCGCTTATTCTCAACGGAGAGTAAAGTTAAATTAGTGAGTTATTTTAATCTTTCATACTGCATCGCATTTAAAAAAAAAATTATTTCCTTAGTTTTGAGAATTATTCAACCATAACTATGATCATGGGATTCTTTAAATACATATCGTTCTATAAACATAATCAGGGAACTTCAATAAACAGAATTATTAATAATTCTGCTAATCGAAGCTTTTAATTTTAAGCATAATTTTTAGTAAAGATAACTGGTAAACATATTTGATAAATCCTCAAGAAACTTTCACACATTATCAACAGTTTTGTCATGGATTTCTTTTCATTTTTTTCCTTTAAAAAATACGTCTATTTCAACGATCTGCTATTCCTACGCATTAATAAAAATATTAATTTAATAATTGTAACCAATTATGATAAATTACACTTGCACAAGAACCGTTGAATATTCTAATTAGCAGTACATGTGAATTTTATTAGACGAAATTGATCTAATTGTTGAATCTGGGAGGAGGGTCCCTGCAAAGATTTTGTTTTCCGAAGTCTATTAAAAATTGATAAAGAGGAAGGTAACCTTTATTGTATATTCTGTATGTCATTAACTTTCAAATGAAATCAATTGGCGAAATGATTGGGATCGAGGGAATCTATTTTTTTCTGTGTATTTTTTTATTCAAAAAATATGCTGGCTTTAAAAAAATATGCTGTGAAGTAGTACTTCTGAAATTTTTTTCGAAAATGAATATTGACTAGGGGTTAACAATCATTGACCACATGTATAGATATTACGAGCTTTCAAATTGAAATAAAAATTGATAAGAATTTTTTTACATTGTTTTTTTTTTAATTGTTTAAAAAAAGATTTTTTTTTTGTCAAGAAAGATGGAACTAGTTAGCAAATATTGAGATGATTCTTCATAGATTGTAAACAATTAAGAAGGCGAGAATATAAAATATATATCTTCGGGAAAACCAGTTGCTCTACAATAAGGCTCTGAGTTTGTAAATCGCTTCATAGTCACAAAATTCTTAATGCTTTTTTTGCTTTTGTATTTCTACTCTCAACTCTTCACTGAGGTTCAAACTATTATCCAAGGTTCGAAAATCTCTTTGGATTTCATTTCGGTAATTATAAGTAAGGTATTTCTCAATATTCCTTATATGGATAACAGATGAACTAGGGTAACCAGGAATTAATTCTTTGAGACCGAAGCCTTAAACAGGAAAAAGAACTACGATTTGAATTTCTTCTTGAAGATTTTGATAAAATTTTTTACGAACTCCTCATTTTTTTCCCTACAGCTTTCCATTTTAATCTTTATTTCTGATTTTATTAATGCACAATAATTTAAGATTTATATAACGGCTCTACTTTGGATAACTTAATTTGTAATTTAGATTTAGCAGGATTGACAGGATTAAATGCAGTGTTTTTCCTAATACATTTTTTTTTTATTTTAGCCAGAAAATATTTTCCTAATAGTTTATATTCATAAGTTTTATTTTTAGATTTATCGTTTATTTTGTATGTTTTTTTTTGTTTCAAAATGATCGAATTAAATTTTTTCTTTGTACGATTAAAAGTGGTAAAATAAAAGTGCTTCCGATTTTCCCCCTTTCGTTATATTGCTTTATTATTTTCCTTCCTTTTTTAGGCATTGAAAATTACATAGATGAGATATAATTTTCAATGAACTACACTAACTTTATGTACAATTTTTATATAATTTAAATTTTAATTAAAAGATTTGCAACAAATATTCTAATTTTTCTCTCTTTTCAGAGCGCCTTTATTTTAATTATTTGTAGTTCATTAAGCGATATTATTATGAAAAACATGTAAAATAATATATATTTTTTCGTTTTAATAATGTTATTTTGTGTTGTTGAGTTTTTGATTTCGCTGATATTTATCATGTCTGTGCGGACTCCACTAGTCTTCTCTGAAATATAGACAAATATGTGTATACCAAACTATTTGGCACATATATATACTTTAATCTGTGAAAGTTTAGCGATTTTTTTTGAAATTTTTATTAAAAATTTAATTGGAAATTAGATGAAATCTTGCCATTTCCTCCGAAAATTGCCCTAAATATTACAGAGCAAAAAACAATTTTTCGTACAATCTTATTATTAATTTAGGGACTAAATTATATTAAAAATATATTCTATTTAATCCATTATTTTTTATTTTGTTTAAACCGAGCGAAAGAAAAGCAATTAGATATAATTTACTGCAATGTAATAAATACGATTCAAAAACTCAAAAAATAAATTAATTAATAAATGTAAAGAAAGAGAAGCACGAAATATCCTTATACTATATTTGAGCTGGAAAAAAAAAAAGGAAATTTAATAAATCTCGATCTTTACTTTAATACATAGGTGAATATTAAGTTGCGAAGTGTTGAATGGATGAAATAAAATTTCAGTTGTAAGGATGAACACATAGGTTGTGAATTGTTATCTTACAAAGAATCAAATGGGTGTCAAAGTTAAAAAAAAGCGATGCTATGATAATACTTGTTAAAAAATGCCTGAATTTTCGAAGTAATAAGACTACTCTCTTATTCTAACTCCACTTCATGATACAAAATGGATTTTGTTTGATAGAGAAGAATAGAATATTGAAACATGAATCCTAGAATATGATTGATTCATAAATAAAGACCAATATTGAAGCTAACTTAAAGTTAATTTATGACGTGTGTTAGTATGAGCTTATTCGCACACATCTATAAAATTTAAGATCAAAGAGACTCGCTAATTAATAGTTAAAAAGTTTTAAAACCATCTTTTCAACCTTCATTCAGAACTAAATTCACGGGTTCCTACTAATAATTTAATTTAGAAATGAGTGTAAGCTCGGATAAGTATTTTCCTTTTCTTTCAATTCCTAATGATCAGAGCTCAGTCCTTTTGTGAAAGGAATTTTGAAATCAAACTATGTCAATTAGTGCAGTTTTCTGATGTTAGCTTTGAAATGCCCTAAATTCTATAGTTGAGCAATTGATTTCCTTAATTAAACAGGCGCGAGAAGGCCTTAATTGTTTGCAGAAATATTTGCTGCCGACTATTTCCGCAAAACAATTTTGAGTATGCTTAATGCATTTCTACGATAATTTCATAAGTTTCGCTGGAATTACTAGAGAATATTTTTGCTCAGATTATGTTAAATGCCTTTCTCTGAATATTTTTCTTATAAACACCAGTTTTGCCATAAAACAATGGTTTGTATTGATAACTAACCACCTGTGACGGCTTGATTATTCCTTCAGAATAATGTTTGCTGAAATGTTCAATTAAATATTTTATGCAATAATAGCTTCTTCAATAAAATATTTTCAAGCTTCAAATTTTTAATTTCATATAACCCATACTATCATAGAAGTTTTAAACCGTTCTGTTCTTGGTATTATGCATTTCCTGTCTTCTCCCCTGAAATTTAAACTTTAATATGAAATGGAAGTATTTGAATTTCTATTAATACAAATGTTTTTGCTAAAACTTTATTTTCAGTTTTATTTATTTTAAAAATATGAGAGAAAATAAATTCCATCAGCATTGAGCTCTTGCAGAATATTTTATTTAATACATAGTGATCAAAATTTTATGCTGTTCGATTCTAGGAATCATATTTACTTTACAGATTAAATAAAAAAGATTTCAGTTTTCATAAAACGAAAAAGACTTAAGAGTATTATGAAACTTTGAATATTACTATTTAAGGATAATCAGCAATTTCATTACGTATCGATCAGCTTTTGGAAAACGCCGAATTTTGATTAGAATATTTTCTTCCAGAAGCACAATGAAATGGTCTGAAATCATGGATTTCTATTTCAAATCCTTGTGCATCAAAACAATCTAATTAAATATGTATCATAGAATCAAAAATTTGTTCAAAAATTTAAAAATCGCAACTCATTAGAATATTTTATTAACCCAAACAGTATAAAATAACATTCATTTAGACCATTTTTCTACTAAATGCATATGCCTATTACGGATTGTTTGGAAATTATCTTTTGGAGTCCTATTAGAGTGGATATCTTGTATATAAATCATATTTGTCTTAAATACTGTAGAATTATTAAATAATAATAGATATTTAAGAAAGTTCAGATTTTTTTTTCTTGCATTTAACTTCTTAGAAAATATCCTATTTCCTATTTATTTTATTTCATTCAGGCATATGCTAAAAATTTATTGTTTTAAAAGTTTAGTTTGCATTGAGAGTTAATTAATTTTTTAAATTTCATCATTTGCTAATGTTACGGCAACATGCTGATACGAACTAATTTATTTTTCATGTAAGCATAATGTACTCGTTCAGGTCAAATTTAATCTTTATTTCATATGAGATAAATGATTTGAAAGTATGCAAAACTGTTTTTAAAAATCAATAAGAGCTAAATTTATATATTAAAAATTTTTAAGATGGCATAAAAATTACTTTTGTATTGTAATATTTTCGTATGTTATCGTGAGAGAAAGCCGAAATTTCGCTCAGTTTTAAACCAATAAAAAATTGTAATTAAACGTTTAAATTGTAGTTCTATGTTAAGCGGTTAGGAGACACACACACACACACACAAATTAAGGAAAGAGCTTTGTATACGATTAAATTAGACGAAACTTCTATTAGAAACCAATGCTTAAACGTATAATTTGCCATTCTTATCAGACATCTGATTCCACGATAGACATTACATACTTTTAACAAAGTGTAATATATATATATATATATATATATAATATAATATAAATGGGATCTCATTTTATATAGCATCTTTATTAGTGAGCGTAGAGTTGAAATCTTATATCCTGTAAATTTAGTTTTTATCATACTGCGGTGACCAAAATTATGAACACTTTTGAAAATCATTGTTTTTTAACCTTTGTATGCATATAAAAATTGCAACATTTCACAAAATGTAAACTCTTGCATATAATTTTAAAGAAAATTTAATGCTTATTTCAATGCAAAAAGCAAAATTCAAATATTTGCGATTCAAAAACTTATTCTTACTTTAATCTGAAGAACAAAGTGGTGAAGTAGTTTGCAATTTCTAACTTTCCTGACCAATCACTGCTCTTATTCTGGGAACAAATCAAATATTAATAGCTGCCAGAAGAAGACGATATCATATTTAAACATTATTGTGCTTTTCTTTCTGTAGAAGGACTACTGCTTTTTTATGTCATGAAATTGCAAATTAGGAATTTTATTAAACTTTTTAAGATATCGTTGGAATTTTTGGTAATATCTGTAATATTTAGTCAAAAAGCAATGCCATCAAATAAAAGAATAGGTTGGACTCCTAGAAAGAGAACTATTATTTTGTTATAAAAATGCGGTTTTCCTACGCCAAAATTACAAAAAAGGTGGGTGGTTCAGTAACTACATATGGAGTCTGAAAGTTTTGTTTACGATACCAGGAGACAAATTCCATAAAAAAAAGAGAGAAAAAGCAAGAAATGGCTAAAAAAGGTGCACCACATCTGTTCATGACAGAAGAATAAAAAGACTATGTCTTCACGATGGAAGAATGTCATAAGTGGTCACCAGAAGTCATTTGAATGATGTTGACATTTATTTCAGTTCAAGAACAATCGGGAAAAAATTATTAGATGATTGACTAAGAGTTGAAATTGAACGAAAAAATTTACAGCAGTGTATAAAAAGATTATAATATGCAAAGGACACATTAGTTGACCAGATGATGAGTGGTCACACATTATACTGAGTGATGGAACAAATATATTGTTATTCGGTTGAGATGTGGAAAGATAAGACAAAGAATGGGCGAAGAGCTACATTCTAACTGCATTCAGGCAACTATGAAGAAATAAGTTAGTATAATGATTTGGTCATGCATGTCAGCAGACATTATTGGTCTCTTTCATGTTATCGCTGGGACTAAATGCAAGAAAATGCAATGACGCTATTCTATAGCCAAAACTTACATCTTCCATCAGTAATCTGTTTCCTAATAATGCATAATTTATTTTTCAGCAATATTGGGTTCCTTGCCACACAACAAAAATATCGAAAGTGCTGCTATAAAAAAGAACACTGAATAGTTATCATAGCTAGGAAATGGTCCTAATTTCAAAATTATTGAGAACTTAGGGTACCGTTTAAAAACTCTTATGCATATGAAGCGCTCATCAAATAAAAGAAGATCAATTGAATCTATAATTGTTTCCTGGAATCAGGCAACAGCAAAGGAAAAGCTTAAAACAGTCGTCTGCTCAATGAAATATCATTGTGAAGCTGTATTAAAAAATAAAGGCTACTCTACTAAGCACTGATAATTCAATGCAGTTATCAGAATCTAATGCGTGTCGATCATTATTGTCTCTAAAATGTTTTTTGGATTACAAATATTTAAATTTTGCTTTCTATATTGAAATTAGCATTAAATTCTCTTTAAAATGATGTGTAAGTGTTTACATTTTGTGAAACTTTACATTTTCTATTAACATGCAAAATTAGAAAACTATAAAATTTTCAAAAGTGTCCCCAATTTTGTTCACCGCTGTATAGTAAACGAAATTCATCACAAAATTTGATATTCGAAAATTAGTTGTGTAATATAAAAAGACAAACTTTTTTTGTTCTATATTAAGAATCATTTTGAACTTCTTAAATGTATTAAATAGTTTAAGATATTCGAGCACGTTCGGAGTACTTTTTTAGAAAAGCATGGCATAGACTGACTTTAACCATATTTCTTGGTTTAAGACTATTCAATATTAGTAACAGGATATGAATATTTGAAATAAACATTAAAGCTTTTTGAAAATTGGCATTTAATAGCATAAATTTAAGTAAATTCTTATAAAAATTCAAATTGGCTAAACCAAAAACTGTTATTTTAATCCTAACAAAACTTTTACCAAAATAAACTACATGTTTTCTCTAGAGAATAAACAGCAATCGTATGGTTCTAATAATAAATAAAAATTTTACTACCAGTCGAAGATGAAATTTTTAGTAAATTTATAACATTATTATTCAAAATATAAAGCTGTAAATTAAGAGCTATTCAACCAATCTGAATTCTTTTACTTCATTCCCTGTAAAATAGTATAAAGGAGGTCCATAAAATTTCATAATAATATGATAATTATATTTTGAGTTATTTGAAGTGAGCAACAAATGAGTAAAAATCAGTTTTGATAAAAATACATTTAAAGTATACAGCAACTTGTTTTAATAACAAATAATGTGCGTACTTACTTAAAATTCACCGCATTTAGTGTTTATACCCTCATCCACCTCATATTTTAATAATTTTCCTTTTTTAAGCAATTAAATTTTTTTCTGGCAATTTATGGATTGGGCAGTGAATGCTGCTTGGATTAATTTATGTCTTTGTACAACCCAGTAAATGCTCTTACTGAATTTGTATTAGGATACACACCAATAACCTTAAGGTAATCCTATAAAATCTTTGTTAAAATGTATTACAGACATAAATACCTCTAATTTGAGGATTCATAGCTCCACAAAGATATCTTTAGCTACAAATTTCCACAGAACATCGTTAAAACTCTCATTGGTATTTTGTGCTTTTCTGTTCAAAACACTTTCCCTGTTTTAAACTAAATTTGTGTTTATACAAATTTTTAACATGTTTATGGCCCTTTAAATCGGTACTTCCGTCTATTTAAATGTTCACTTTCGGTTTACTGATCATTACGAAAATATTAATATCTTGACTTCTAATTAAAGTACAGGCGAAAGTAAACTTGTTTTAGATACCTGAAAGGCTGGTTTATCCAATAGAAGAATTTTTGAAAAATTTCCTTTTTCAGCTAAAAATTGACCTTTTCAACGTGTTCTGATACCTTAATAGCCCTTGCTGTTTTAATCATACATCCATTATTTCCTATGAACTGAATCGTGCATCCATTATTTTTTATGAACTGAATCATGCATTCATTGTATTTTATTTTACAGATGGAAATTAATAAAATCTTTCATCCTGAGAAATCGGAGGAGAAAATGGTTATAGATGACTCATTAAAAAATGAAAGCTGTAATTCCTACTGTCCGGACTTTTCCGACATATATGATGACAGTTTCGAATTTTGGGATTTTTTAAAAAGCAAAAAGGATAGAAATGAAACTCTTAATCTTGATGAAAAACGACTTCAAAAAAATAATTTTTGGGATTTCTTAGGTCCATCTTCAATTAAAGATCAAAATGGTCTTCTACAGAGCAATAGCGAAACCATCGATTCTACTATTACAACTCCAAATGATTCTGGAATATATTTTGAAAATGAATCTCCGTTATATTCCCAAATTGAAAATAGTGTGAAGAAAACAGCTTCAAATGGCATTGATCTTCAGTCACCTGAATTAAAACCAATATCTTCCGATGATGAGTTTTGGGACTTTTTAAGCTACAATTCGCCAGTTGTAACTGTCAAAGAATTGCTGAAAGACTTTAATAACTCAAAAGATGACAATGAATCTGGCATCAGCTTATTTTCTTCAAGATGTGATGAATCTCCTTTTCCATTAGTCTCTGAATGTATGGAATCGGGGAGATCTAGTATCCTTAACAGTTCGCCATCATCTGCATCAGTAAGAAGTAAACAAATACGTGGGAATGGAAGCGAAGCAAAAGAATTTAATTCAAGACGAAGTTTCCACGATGAAAAAAATTGTGGAAAATCGGAACAAAATGTTGAGTCTACCGATCACACAAATTACATTGATGTTCTGAAGTACTTACAGCAAGAATGCATCATAAGTGACAAAGAAGTTGTGTCTTCGATGCCAAGTGATAAAACTTGCCTGGATGAAAATTCATCAAGAATAAATACTAAGGACAGGAGCAAATATCAAAGGAACTTTGATGCTATAGATAATGAATTAGATAAATTTAATGAAAAGTATAGCAAAATACAAGAACGAAGTCGGGTATCTTCAAACAAATCACAACTTAATGTTTCATTATCAGATCAAAAACTTGTTCATAATGTAACAGCACCTATTATCTCTTCAAAATCCAATCTTAATGAATTGAAAAAAGATGGGAACTCAAACGGATCGAAAGCTTTTAAGCTCTGTAATCAACAAATATTAGGAGCTCAACAGATAATTAACAAAAAACCTACAAAACGTTTTAAAAGAAATATTCCTAATCGTTTAGTTTCTTCTTATTTTAATACAACTGGAAATTCTAAGCTTGCTTCAACCATCTCAAGTTTGAATGCGATCAGTGATGTGAATTTCAATCAACCAAACATGCAAACATCTCTCCAAAATCTTAATTCTACAAATTCTAACCCTGCAGAGAATGGAATAAAAAGTAATAGGACTTCTACAATTAAATCGTTTGGCATAAATCCAGTAATTGCCCATTGCACAACATCAGCCATAGCAGTTACGATTAATAATACAATAGCAACTAATTCGACTACAAATACTGCACCTCTTTATTTATTAATGCCATCAAACACGGAGACTCTACAAAATCCAAACTATTCTCATTTTTTCCTAGTTATTAATAATAACAGTAACGGAAATTCCCAAATGAATCAACCTACTTTTATTCAAAATCCTCAAGTTATTAATACGAACAATTTAAAAAGTGGTCCAACTCAATTTGGTCAAGTACTTGAAAAAGTTAATTCAGAAATTGCAAATAAATCTGATAGTGTTGCAAAACAAAAAGTTTTGATTGTGAATCAGTCAAAAAAAGCAGAGTCCTCATCTTCCACTTCTGTTACAAACTCCTCAGTTTCAAACATAAAATATCAAACAATACCTCAAGTTTATTTGCCTTATACCACTCTCGTAAACTCGACTGATGGAGCCAATCAAGTGAGAGTTCAATGTTTAAACAAACTTCCTGTTGTTAATAATACGATAAATGTACCAGTTTCTGTAAATAATTTGATCTCAACTTCAACAATTCCCAGTACAGTTTCAAATACGTCGATTCCTTCAATTCCTAATTCGAATTTTTACTCAGAAGTTAAAGGCTTTGGAGTTACAAAGCCTATACACTTAAAATTGGAATCAAAACCCAAAGTTACCCATTCTAAGAGTAGGCAACCAATTTTGAAACCAATAAAAAATATTCCCATTGGGAAAGACAAATATGCCATACAACAAATAAGCACCCCTGTTCCAATATGTGATCATGAAGAACTAAATAATTCATTCGGATATTATTCAAAAATTAACAAAACAAATGAAAAACTTTTTCTTGAAAAATCATATTTTGATAATGAATCAGGATTACGAATTAACAATTCTTCTGAAGCAGTAGAAAACGTTGCCACAAATTTTCGAAACACGTTATCGGCAATTTCAAATAAAAATTTTATTCAGCAAAATGAGACTTTACCAATTACAAATTTCACACCAACAAGTATGACAATGTCATCAGCAGGTTTAGTGAACAAAAATACAAATTTACAAGAAAAATTTCAAATTTCTGCTTCAAATTCAGTCGGTGTTAATGTTGTTCCTGTTCCAAAATCACTACAACTAAACAGAAATGTTTCTGCTCTAAATACTATTCAAACGATGAACAGTAAAGACAAGCCAAATGCTTTGAATCTTAATTTGAATACAACAAATAGCTTAGTCCCAATAAACAAAAATTCCCAAAATAAATCTCTAGCAGCAATACAAGAGCTATTTCCTTCTCCTATTTCAATGCTTCCAGTATGCGTATTACCTCAAACACAATCCCAGGATGCAAACCAAGCAGGTCCATCTAAAGTATTAATTTTGAATGGTAACGGAAAAGAGCAGTCAGTTACTCATAAACTCAAAATCGATCCAATTCCATATCGAGAACGTTCAATTTCTAAGAAGGCAAAAGAAAAACTGAAGAAAGGACGTCTTAAAACTGTCCGAGAACTTTTACAAGAACGAAGGAAAAGCAGCTCAAATCAATCGAGAAACAACAACAAAATAGGTAAAGAAATAAGAGTACTAAGACCAGTCTTGAGACTCTCAACTTGCAATGTTCATCCTAGCTCGTCTTCTCCGATAATTACAAGCATTTCGAAACAAAATTCGGATGGGAATAATACTACAGCAACTGCTGCCAGGAAAAGACCAAACATCCTGCTGTTACCATCTTCTTCTAAAACATTAAAGAAAAGCAATTTTGCAGAAGATAATACAGGCATTTTAGTAAAAGAACAAGAATCTGAACATTTTGCAGAATCTTCTGTTTCCGAAAACATGGACGGTAAATTCTTTTGCTAAAATTTTATTTGCCGAAAGTTTGAATATATTAGTTTATTAGGTTTTAAAAACTCATATATCCAGCAATCGGTCAGAATTTAATTTTCGATTTTCTCATAAATCAATATATGAGGAAGTATAATATATAACGGAACGAAGAATATAATTTTATATTCTCCCTCCGCAGTTTAAGACAGAAAAGCCCACTTGTCTGTCTTTTATTTTGAGGGGGGGGGGTCGAGGAAAAGTATTTTGAAATTTCGGTGTAGCAGTTGGCTTTTCGAGCTATCTTTCTAAATTTTATATTTTTGAAAAAGTTATTTATAGTTAAATAAATTAAATTTCATTCATAAATTTTTTTAGTGTGAATACTATATTTGTAATATAAAAAGTAGAGCCTCAATTAGAAGAAGTAACTCTGACCTTAATTTTTATTTTATATTAAAAATAACAACCATAATCTATTATCTTGATTTTTAAGGGTATTTTTATATGTCACATTTACGATCATGTGGAAAAAGATTTAAGTATACATCATAAATATGTAATGAAAATAGTTAATTTATACATCATGTGAATAAGTCAGGTATATATTATCATAAGGAAAGCTCTGTCAGACTAACTATCTGCAATTGAACTTTATTTAATTTTATTTAATTTGAAGTTTTAGAAGAATTTTTAATTTTATTCAGTTGAAGTTTATTTGATTTAAAATTCATAGTCTGTTTTAAATAAACAGTTCTTAACGTAAACAGAGTATTTTTAAAAAAAACGTGCTATGCATATAATAACATTATAATACGCATTATATTATACTCTAAAAGCATACTTTTATAAGAGTTTTTTCGATGTATACATATTAATTAGTGTATATTTTATTCTTATACTTATTCACCAGTGTATTGTTTGTGTATATTTTTATTCCCCAGATTCTTTATCATCATACACCAGCTCTGCATTAGATAAGAAAGATAATCGTCCAAGACATTATGATATGTCTCAGCTTAATATTGGGGATTTCAGGGTAAGAATATATTTGTATTAAAATTTTCTTATCATTTACTACAAAAACAACATGAAATAAGAAAAATAATTAAAAAATATACCTGGCATCTGGAAATTTCAAGGAAACAAAGTGGATGATCAAGGTTATCTGATAGCTAAAAATATTTAATTTTATTAATTTATTTCTTAATAGTAATTTAATTGTACTTTGGAAAGTGCAATTTAATAAAAATAATAGAATGAATCCCTTTTTAAAAAGTATGATTAAGCAATTACTTTCTGTATTTCTGAAGAACATTTTACTCGAATGTTCGAATGTTCTTTTCTGAACCTTAGTACTCGAAAAGTGACCCTCGATCGTCGTTTACTTTGTTGCTGTAATGAGGGAAAAAATAAAATCCCCAAATGCTAAGGTTTAAAGATTTATTTTTAAAAAATCAGAAGAATCATCATTGATCTTAAATAGTTTGAAAATAAATAAATAATAATAAATGATTAAATATTAACAATAAAAGTTAATTTTGCAGTCTTTAATCTTTAAATTTGTTACCAAATATGGTTCGTTACTTCAAATTATCAAACAACTATGGCAAATGTAGGTTGTTATGACAATCTTAAATGAAATTGCTTATTCGTAAAACTTTTGACAATATTTTCGTATTTTCTAAATATCATAAGAGTTTGAGAAAGCTTAAATGCATTTACGGAAAATAAATTTAAATAAGAAGAGATACAAATGTATGTAAGGAAGAATTAAAATATTGTCAGAGTAAATGCCATTAAATTATTTGGCATTAAGCAATATGATTCCATATATGTTGATAACCAGAAACCTCCCAAAACTTTCTCGCATACTCTATAATAAAGATGTTACCCCAAAGAACATCTTGATTGGCATTAGTATGCCATATTCATGAATTGTCAACTTTTGGCCTGAATTTAGAATTTTTAGTGAATCTATTATGTGACATTTGGTGATTAATCCCTTGCATATGACTAATAATATGCGATAGATAGAATATGCATTTTCGATTCATTTTCCCCAATTAATTGAAGATATAATTTTATACCAAATTTGATATATTCAAGCCATTGCATTTTTGAGTTATAATGCTTACATGTTTAGTGAGTTCAAACCCTTGTTAGATATGGCTCAAAATTTGATAGCTGTCAACAATATAAATGTTAAATCTGAGCATTGCATTTTATTAATCTATGTAGATACATTTTCTAGTTAACTTACATTCGTAGATTTGGACAGACAGACAGACTTTTCTGATAGTTTTGCTAAAAATTTAATAGAAAACTACAAATTTGATGAAAATATTGTTATATTATTCATTATATAATTATTCATAATATCCGTATTATTATTCATTTGTCCAGCTCAAAGCACTTTTCAGTTGTCTTTGTCACATATCAGTAAAAATGCGTTTTACGAATTCAGGGATATCTAAAACGGGGAGATTCATAAAAATTTCAAGTTCACATGTTTGACACTTACAATATTTTCTCTATATTTCGTATACGTGAAAGTCAAAATAGAGTAACATAATTAGAATTTTAGAATAGAAAATTCTTAAGACATGGTTTTCAAAATTTAGTCGTCTTCAAAAACAATGCTAATTCTTAGTAGTCAAGATAATACTTAGTATTTTATACAATCATTTCTCCTAATAGTATATTTAAATATAACTTTATTTTATGCTCCCCATTTTATTCCTGTAGGTAGATGATGATATCGATTCCTGTGGACGATTCCGAAGCAAATTTAAAGTAATTTTTAGTAAACGGTATGT
>JAPMOQ010001064.1:140699-191069 GCA_026543055.1 Argiope trifasciata | reverse complement strand
ACACACACACACACACACACACACACACACACACACACACACACACAAAACTATGAATCCTCTTGGGAAGCAAGAAAACAGCATTAGGAGTTTGAATTCTGAAACTATTTTAGTGTTTAAATCAGTTTAGACAATGTGCAGCAATGTCTTTTTATTGATGTAATGAAATTCAACTCATTTATAGGTTTTATCAAACCATTCATTCATCTACTTTGATCAATGTAAAAGTTATCATAAAAATCGTTTTATATAGATATTAATTTCGAAGTATAACTTTATGTTTCTATGTTATTAACACGATTAGCTTTTAGACCTGTGGTTCCGCCTGCTTTTATTTGTTCTATACGTATAATGGAAAAAGAAAATGCATATAATTTTACATACAATTTTTGAGTTCTTTTATTCATAACTATAACACTCTTCAATTGCAATTAAAACAATAGCATTGCTCAAAAAGTTTAAAAAGCTGAGTAAAATTTGAAAAATAACCGTACAGAAAAATGGATTTTGTCACTGAAAAATTTTCTAATTTCCTCTTTATTTACCGAATTATTTTACCATCAATTTTTACAGTTTTAATTTTGTACCAGTGTATGTTTCTCTGCTGAATAATCCCAGGGAATTCAAGAAAAAAAACAATTAATTGAAATATCTTATTTAATTTAATTAATCATGAAATATTTTTAATTTCTACTTTTAGCTTATATTAACTATTTGCCATCTGGGTAATATTTTCATGGTTCATTTGAAAACTACTAGAAAAAATAGTCATATTACGAAGTCATAAGCCGGATTTAAATAGTACTTTTAAGTACCATGAGTAAAAAAAAAAAGTTACGATGCAAAATTTTGCTGCTGCAATTATATACTCCAAACTTATGGCTAGAAACTTGTGAAATCCTTTAACCCCTTACACCTCCTTTAACCCTTCCACTGCTTATCCCGCGATTTCCGCGGACTGATAATCAGTCCATTTTCTATTGTATCCATCATTTTGACAGTCTAGTGTATTTATTTTTAAGATGACAGATTTTTTTAATAATACTATGTTATTACCGTGTAACTTATAGTATCAGTGCACTTAGTTTGGAAAATATTTGAACTTATTTGTAAAATTCGCATCTAAATAGTGATTTTTTTAAAGTACACAGTCAAAGCGTAAAGAGTACGTAAAAATGTTTGTAGTACAGTTAACACATTAAAGGCGGGAGTCGTAGTACTACGATTTATCGCCGCATTACCTAGCATACTTTCAGAGGGGGTGCCAGCTCAGGTGTCGTCCTCGTCATCTAACCGTGGTTCAAAATTACGAGGTCCGTCCCAAAATATACTTCGTGTTGCTTTAAAAAGGGACGTTAATATAACTAAACTAAATTGCTGAGGTCGGGAGTTTCGTTGCACCATGACAAGGCCCATTTTGCCAATAAAACCCAAAATCTGATTAGATCTTTTGGATGGGAGTTGATTGGCCACCCACTGAACAGTCCAGACTTGGCGCCGAGTGATTTTCACTTATTCCTCTACCTAAAAGTGTTTCTCGGGACAAGCGCTTCGCCACAGATGGCGAGGTGAAAGAAGCAGTTCGAGACTGGTTATCCTCACCGGTGACAGACGTTTATAACTTGGGTATACAGAAGCTTGTAGAATGTTATGACTAATGCTTAAACAAATATGAAAGCTATGCAGAAAAATAGACACATATAAAAAAAATTTAAAAAATAAAGTTTTTGGAAAAAAATCTATAATGTTTCAAGTTTTTTAAGTAAAGGAATCTTAGTTTCCTATTAACCTTCGTAAAATGCATTTTATTGATATCTTACTTAATCTATATAAATAAAACAGAATGTTTGTATATCTCTCATGCGTTGCAGTGCCGCTCATCTGATTTCGATAAAACTTCGACTACTTATTTCTTGCACTTACACGAAGATTATAGGCATAATACAATCATCTAAAATATAAAAAGAATTTTCATATCTATTTACCGTATTTATTAATAACTAAATTAAACTAAACTAAACCTAGCATACTTTCATCAAAGATCCCCGCGCCTTTAATGTGTTAGTCCTTCTAGGTTCTAAGGAACATGAGTAACAGATTTTGTTAGATTCTCATGCTCCATAGAATATTGTGTAAGGTTCAAATACAAAAAAATTCATTGTTTTGTTTTTGATGGCACTTGTCGTAAACAAGCCCGCTTGACTCAGCAAATTTAAGGGGAAGTTTTTACTTCTCTGTTTTTTTACTCGCCCCATCTAGGGCCAAGAGTACGATCTAGCTACGCACGCATCCCATTCTCTTGCATAACCCCTTATTACAGGGGGACATATTCACACTCCTCACGAACAGATGAAGAACCATCATGCCAGAAACAGACTTTTTAATATTTTGAAGTAATTTGGTATGAGCTGAGGAGTAAAAATTCTGACTTATTACAAGCCTGTCCACCACATTTAAAAGTAGCATTTATTATTAAACTAATATGGAAATGGATTTTTTTTGTTTTACTTTACAAATTCTTAGCCGCTGTCTAATTTCGTAAATACATCTTCATATTATTCAACAATACAGAACATGGTATTTGTTTCGAAGAATGCATGAAAAGCAGCGTTTCAATGCCTTATAAAAAGTTATCGATATTTTGAAATTTGTGAATTCGCCTCTCGTTTCATCAGCAATACAGAAAACTTATTGTAACGGAAAGGTACTCCTGGGAATGAGCTGAATTCTACATATGCGCCTAAAACGATCTTGTTCTTTAATTTATACCAGGATTTAAATTCTAATGAAATGTTAAAAAAATTAACTCTAAATTTGGTAATTTTTCGCTATTAAAAATTGCTTTTTTCATACTGAATATATATTGCAGAGTACCTTATATTTTAATAACAAAAAGAGTTGTTAATTATGCCATTCACCATAGATTTGGATAGCTGACGTGATCAGTGATTTAAACCGAGTTTGTGCAGTAGCTTCTGAGGGTAAAGGCCCCTGAGCACCCGGGGTCCGAAGTCTGGCTTTTAGCTCATATGAAAATCCCCTTGCACAGCCCCTCTTTACAGAAGGGGGGAACTTTCACTCACCTTCCAAATATAACACAAGGAGGAGAACAACCATGACGGAATCGGGATTCGAACCCGGGACGCCCAGATCATGTGGGAAATGCATTACCCCCATGCCAAGACGCCTGCAAAGAAATTCATAAAGGATATTAGCCAGGCATTCTTTTTTATGAATTGCATTCTGAAAACTTGGTTATACTCTGAATGCACTGACGATACAATCGAGTTAGGCAGCGGTAGCCTGTTGGTAAGGTCTCGGCTTCGGAACCGAAGGTTTTCAGGTTCGAGACTCGATTCCACCGAAAACTCGTCGTGTAAGGGGGTCTCTTGCACGTTAAATCTATCAGACCAAACGTCCTCCCGCTGGTGTGGAGAGGGGTGTCGTCCTCGTCATCTCACCGCCGTTCAAAATGACGAGATCCGTTCCAAAATACCCCTAGTTTTTCTTTACAACGGGACGTTAATATAACTAAACTAAACATACAATCAAGTTCAAATCATTATCATGCTACTATGTTTCGGACTAGAAATTCGTATTTCGTTCCATCTTTTAGCAGTTTATAGCCCATAATTAAGAATAAAATGTGCTTATTTCGCAGGCACATCTTACTTTTAATTTCAATAGAACGGAATATTTAAAATAAATCAAGAGTCGGATGCTAGCATCTCTAACAAAAGCAAACAGAAAGGATTATTTTGGTTAATAAATAAATAAATTCATTTGGGTAAATGCTTTAGAAAATGGGGCACAGATGAATCGAAAATTCAGTCCTTCTTTTTTAAAAATTAAATTCAAATGGCATTTGGGTCCAGGTGTTTTAAGAAGTCCCCTCCACAGTCTAGTGTGGTATCTGTTCGCACCATCTGCGTCTCTCTACTGCTCACGCCATAGTTTTATTTTTAGCCCTTATACTCAAAACATAATTTACGATTACGGCCGAGCAATTATGTGTGACGTGCACTGTCCCCCCACCCCATTTCAAGCAGGCAGGGGCTGAACAAACATTGACGGCCCTCCTTAAAAAAAAGAGAGCATGCGCAATAAGCAGGCAATAAATCATAAAAGATAGGCTTCCGAGGAACGATGACAACCGACTTTTAACACACAATATTCTAAGCGATAGGACCTATCGTCTGCTGTTTGGGGCATAGCTTCGTCCGGTTCACTGTCATATGGTGGGGGAGTCGGAACAACTGGGGCGCTACAAGCGCCCGATTCTCATTACAGTTCTGTCTCACTTTTCCCGCCGTAGCGATGGTCTAGAAAAGAGTTTATTCCGCGCTTAGATTTCATTAGAGCACTCGTTTGCATCCAGATGAGCACAGTTGAGATAGTTAGTTAGGTCGCAGCATATTAGTGTTTTGTGCTTTAATGGTAGATAAGTGGACTAATATTTCGAGAATTTGCAAACATTGCACTTTTCTGAAGAAAAATTGTCTAAATATTATGTATTGGCAGATAATCACGGCATTGGTAAGATTCTTTTTTCTTCTTTTCTGACACTTTTTGCATCAAATATTTAAAAGTAAAACGATTGTTTGTTATATATTTAATCAATTTATTAACATGATTTTATAGTTATTTAAATGATACAATGTAAAGCAATTTGTTAGAAGAAATTGAACCTTGCACTTTTAAAATAAAATATTGACAAAATAAATTGATACAATATTCATTGATAAAATAAAATTTATATTGAAATATATATTGATAAAATAAAATATAAAAATTTCAAAAACAGTTAACTATTTAACTGTTTTATTTCTTTTACTTTCTAATAAGATGACATCTTTTATTTTGGAAATATTTTAATATTTATTCAAATGGAAATCCATTAAATACTTGGCTTATCTATGTAAGTCATACGGTAGTCATTCAATATTGAATATAATTGTTAAAAAGGGTTTTTTTTTTGCTTGCAACTATCACAATTCGATAAATAGATGCAAGTACGGCATACGCTCAAAATTGTTAAGCGAATAATGGATTTTTTCTTTTTTTTCAAATGCAAAAAAACAAAATTTTGAAAAATGTTAAGTATTGCGTTATGAAATATTCATATTAAATTGTTATGTATTTGTTTTCTTTTTCAAGGAACTGATGAGAAACCAAAAACTTTTGCACCATATAACTTATTTGTATGTCTATTTTATTACAGAAATGGGATTTAAATTTTCTGTTCACTTTGACTCTTAATAAAATTACACTTAGGCATTTTTTAAAAATGTTAAGTTAATAATAATGGCTAATGTTCATAAACTATTTTTCAAATAAAAATATTTTATTTGAAAATTAGGGATTTATGGCAAAATAACATAAGAGGTTCAATCAAATGTTTTTTACAAGGAAAAAAAAATGTTAGTTGTTCTTATTCATATAAATTTAAAATATGTTCATTGAGCTCATGATTCTCTATAAACATACTGAATGCATCTTTTAAAAAAATTAGTTTAATATTGATCACAGAATTTTTCTCCGATTTGCAAATAAAACAACAAAATTGAACATATTTTGATTTCTATTTACGTTGCTTATTGTAATTATCCACGCTTTGTTTTAGCCAAATACAGTGCATTAATATGAGCTGATAAAAAGAATTCAAATTACTGCTTTGTTAATTAGAATATTTTGCACTTTCATAATACTATTGAATGGATATTTAATAAATATGAAAATTAATCTTAATATTTTTGATTACATTAAAAATATTAATTCGAAATCTCTGAAATATCAGATAAATGTATGGGTTCGTTGAAACTACTTTGCAAAAAATATTACAGGAATTTCATTTAATTAATTTCAAAAAAATATTTTAATAATTTTTGAATATTTTATACCGAATGCTGTTATAAACTTACATACGTTATTTAATTTCAAAATAGTTGAAGATAATGCATAAGAATAAGGTTTAAATATAATTCTACAGCTTTAAAACATATTAACTAGTATCTTTCACATTCTATAATTTCATCGTGAAAGCATAAATATTATAAGAGTTCAGCATAAACTTTAATTCCCAACAATATATTTTTGGTAAAGGGAAGTAAATAAACTGTAATATTTATAAGAAAAGGAAAAAGGAAATTTTACATACACATTTTCCTTTATTGTGAATTAAACTTTAGTACGATAATTTTCACTTGAATTAATTATAATTTTTTTTCTATTTGGAAACATTTTTCAGTAAAATATTTGGTTGATATAGCAAATTTATTTCCTTATATTTTAAAAATTATTAGGAAATCTATATCAGAATATTTCTTCATTAAAACTTAGAGATTAGTATAGTTAGAAATACAAATTTTAATAAAAAAAACTAAAAGAAAGTAACTTTTTGGATGTAACGAAAAATTAAATTAAAATATTTTAATAGGGAGTTTTAACCCAATATCGAAATAAAATTTGCAACAAAACCATGCTTTTAAAATTAATAGATTATTTTAAAATTAAATAATAAGAATATGAAGATAATTTCAGTTTGGGTTACTTTATATTAAAAGTCACTTAATAAATAAAAACCTTAATGGAAGTGTGTAATTTAATAATAATAATATATTATTTCCATTAATAATATTAATGGATATTAAGATATTTTTAATAAAATGATAAATATTTATTGATAAAAATTTCTGTTTTGAAATATGAAATAATTTACTACATTAAATACTAATACATAAACTCTAGATTAAGTACTGCTACTAATCTTTTAAATGATTTTAATTCCTACATTTCATTTACAAACAATGTGCATTTTCAACTGAATTAATTAATTAAATGAATGAATGGATTAATTAATTTTAGTAAATTTCTGGAAAGGGAGTTCTTCTGAGATATATGGAACCAGATAATTTGAAAATTTTAAACGAATAAAATAATCCTTGATTTGTAGAATACCTTGTTTGCAGATATTTTTTCAATTAGAAATATAAAATATATGGTCAGTATCATTTAATTTCCCATCTAGTTTTTCATTTCATTTCATTCTATTATTAATAAAATATTTTTAAATATTACGCTAGCCAATTGTATTTCAAAGGAAAAAATAGTTCGTCTTTTTAAGACGAATTTTACTTACTTAATTACAACCGAGTTTTTAGATAATCAACTAACATGATTAGGCAGGGTGTTAAATGTTTGAATTTGTGTTGATTTCATCGCATTTTTTTAAATTAAAATGTTTGAACCTACTGTCCCATGATCAATACAAATTCAAGATTTGAATTCCAATGTGAAACATCATTTTTCATGATTATTTGATACACATTAATTTATAAAAGTTTTTCAAAACTATTTAGTACAATTTTTAATAAAAAGAAATCAATAGATTTACAAACTTAAATGATAGTTTTTAAATGAAATGGATTTAAATTTCAAAACATAGAGGATTCATTTCAGAGCATATAGTTTCTATCTTTTCAGTCAATAGAGGTTTTATAGAGAAATTGCAAAAATAATAATTATTATTATACTATTATTATTAACTTTTTTGCAGTGATTTCACTTTATTTTTTATATTCAAATACGTTACCATGTCTATATAACGGTTTATGTGCTTTATTCCTATACATAATTTCTGATTCTTCTACGAAACGTATTTAACCACTTGACATATGAATTTACTTAAATTCCTAATTAAATAACGAATTTAATAGTTTCTTAGTTGGAATATTTACTATTATTTAAATTCCTTTAATAATAATAAGTCTCAAGTTACTTTTTTCATTTTAAATTGTTTAATACTTTTCACTTAATTGCAGATTAAAAATTCAATAATTCGATGTGCGTCTCAGACACATAATTGTATGTAAAGTGGTTAATATTAATGATATTGAGTTTTAAAATTGCCAGTTCTAAAAGTTTTTTTGGAAGGTGATACTCTCCTTATAATGGCTAATTTAAAATAGCAGTATTCTCCAAATACAATCCATATTCATTTATTTATTTAATGAATTTGTTTTAATTTTCATATTGCTATTTTAGTAAACAATGCTACAAGAAAGGAAAAAAAAACTGAAAGTTAGTAGAAATTATAATTTAAATTGTTTCGTTTCCAATTAAGCAAAATGAGAGTTCTTTTTGGCCGAGTAAAAGCTATGAGTAAATAAATTTATAAGATGTACAAATTCTATGAATGATCAAGTATTAGGGCATTATTAACACTCTACAAAGCTTAAATAGTCAGTTTTTAGAGTTTATCTATTTCTTAAATGATTTCATTATTTATAAAAATCAAACAATGAGTACAAATGTGAAGAGCTACAAAGTCATGAAACATAACATAGAAACGAAGTCATACAAATTTCCACTAAGTTATGTGTTACTGAGTCAAAAAGGTGTTGAAATGTGAAATTAAATAGTTTATTTAACGAGATATTTTATAACGTGCAGTCTTTAGGGCTGTAAAAAAGGCTAAAGCCGCCATATAGCAAAATATCCATTGAAAAGGAATGGTTAACTCCATTACAAAATATTTTATAATTTGGTCTTTATATGAAAAATAAAATCGAATTTTACTAACCATATTTAATATAAAATCAATGAGTTCAGATTAGTAACGTTTTCTACACTTCAAACTAAATAAATGATATATTTCTTGCTTTTTTTAAACATTACACTACCAAACTTTTCCCGAAAAAAAAAAGGCGGAATGAGATATTTAAAAAGTGATAACGATTCTGCTTCTTAAATAAAAGAATGAAATCTTTTCAACTTTTCAATGAAAATGACTAATCGGTGATTTACATCTTGCATAAATAGTTAATATTCAACATAAATAATGGTAATAGCTAATGTAGGAGATAAATTTAACATTTTTATTTATCTGTTATTATCATTGTTTTATTTAACTCGACTTATTTCATTTTTGTTTTTCTATCGTTTTTTCACTCATCTCGTGATGCACTAGAGTTCTGAAAATTTATGCAATATCGTATTCTATGACAATATAGTTTATTTTTACAATATTTTCCTTATTATTAATAATCAATTAATTAAAATTAAATTTTGATTTTATATGTGCAGGCGTAATCTAGTAGTGCGTTAGACAAAAATTAATTTCTAGATTCCAGCTGTATATATAATAATGATTGACGAAATATATTAAAGAATTAAAAGGCTTTTAAAACAAGCTTTTATTAATATAAAATATTTATTTGATCAAGAATATGCAAAAAAAAAAAAGTCGTAAAATCGTTAGAAGCTGAAAAACTATATAAAAAACGATTAAGTCACAATCATATCAAACGAAAAAAAATATCCAAGCATTCATTAAAATCAAGAAAATATTATAATAACTAAACGATATAAATATATAAAGAAAATACATAAAAGATTAAAATTTTAGATTACATAGAGTATTTTCAACAATTCTCATGCGTTTATGATTTTTCATGACTTCCAAATTTTTTGATAAAAACTTATTTAATACTTTTAATTATAAAAGTGATATTTTAAAAATTTAAATCCTTTTTAAGATAATCTTTGTATGATAATTAGAAAGTAGGAAGTATATTAACAAATTATCATGTTTCTTAAAATTAACAACGTGTTCAGGATACGATTAGAAACGAATTTATCTAACGTCACAAACTTAATTGCTTACGCCATCGAATATTTAATTGCCCATTGTCTATAACTGTGCAATGACGTCTATTTAATTTTTGAAAATGCGTTATGTATTCGGAAATAAATTGGCGGATTTGACGTGGATTACAAGAGATTAAATTGACTCAGTCAACTCTCTAATTGCTCCATTATCAGCTATATATTAAATTGGTAGCATAATGTTATTTCAAGTTTAAAAACACGTTGAAAACTAGCACTACTTTCCTCATTGAAATGAATAATCTTTGAATGGATAACATTCTTTGAACAAATAAAATGAATTATAATGGCTGGAATATTTTTTCTGAAATGGATAAGAAGCACTGAAGTTGAAATAATCGTTTTAATAAAGAATTTTTAATTAATAAAAAAATAACATTTTAATAGTCAGTATCATCGCATAAAACTTTACTTATTTCTTAGGCAAAAATTTAATGATTATTTATACAAAGTTTGGGTTTCTATAACTTATATTCTTTTATATACTTTATTATATTATTATATTCTATTGTAGATTAACCTTAACATTTAAATCATTTTATGGTTTCTTATTTACTTACATGATGCCTTCCATGTCAAAAATGCGCTATTTTAATGATTTATTGAAGAGTATATAGATAATTGTGATATCTGCATATACTTTTTGTAATGTATTACGGCATCTTTGCATGATTTAACATCAGCTTTTACATTTGAGAAGTGATATTTCGTTATTCGTAGGATACATGTATACGATGATTAAGGGGTTAAAGAAATCCTCAAAAATCTAAATCTTTCATCTAAACTAAATAATTCCAATAGAAAAAAGAAGGAATTTAATAAAAATTGATTATACATATTTTTTGATTCATTCCGTTTAAGAACGGCAAATGTCTTTATTGAATTATCTCTTTGATCAGAATACTTACAATGGAATATGCAGACCCAATTCTTTTATTATAAATGCCTAAAGAAGATTTCGTTTTATTCTGAGGGGGTTTAAACAGCTATCAGTTCACTTATTCTTTATTCAATTCAAGCTCTTTTCTTTTGTTCAAAATTTTGACAGAGACGTCACAAAAACGCGACGCCTGTGGTTTATCTCAGAGCGAATTTCTTTACCTTTTTCAAAAATATTTTTTGAAATATTGACAACTGTTCTTTGCTGTTGATGTCGACATCTTTACATTTGTTCATCTTTTCCGCAAATAGATCAAGCAGAAGTCTTTTTCCTGGAAAAGGACGCATAAAGCTTATTGTCCGAACTCTTTTCTTAAAGATTCACTTGAAAATGAAAAAAAAAAAAAAAATGGAAATAATTTGCGTAGGAGAATTCGACAGTCTTTCACATGAAAAGGAACTATTGATATCAGAGTTTATATCGATTGGTGGATAAAGCCAGGTGAATTAAAGATTTCCATGTTTTTTAAAACGGAAGTAGGTGTTTGCCTACCAGTAGGATGTAATCTTAAAAAATTTATTCTCTTACAATTGTTCTAAAGTCAATAAACTTATAAAGGATGTCCGAAAATTGAGGCCAGATTTTAATTTTCCATCATTCGTGTAGTAAAGCGTTTGCAAAAAAACTAATAACCATTTGGCAGCTGATAGTTAAGAGTTAATAAAAAGGGAGCGTTACTCGATAGAACAACGTGTGAACTCAATATTTTAATTTATTAGAAAAACAGATTTTTTTAAAAAAATTGTTATATTTTTATTTAATAGTAAAGTACACAGGATACGGTTATGTATAGAATAACATATAGGACAAGAGCATTCTACAGATTTTCTGTCATATACGCGCTCTTATTTCGAAATTTTCCGTGAACATTTTATAAACGTGGCTGAATTTCGGTGATGCAGCTTTGAATTTCCTCCTTTAATGCACGCTTGCTTGTGGGCTTGTTGGTACAAAAATTTGACTTTAAATAGCTCCATAAAAAGAAAGAGAAAAATTTTAAATCGCACGATTTAGTGGGACAATTCTCAAATTTTTGAATTGTGGCCACCAGACTTTTAATATTTTTGAAATATTACTCAATAATGAAAACAAGTTGTTTATCGTGTAACGATACATATTTAGGAACTCTAACTATTAGCTGTCAAACGATATTTTTATGAGGGTTCTAGCAGGTACGTTGGTTGTTAGGGTTGTAGCACTTAAAGCCTTATCACACCTCAAAATATCGTCGGCACTTTCAGTCAGCAAACGACAATGAAAGTAACGTCAGTTGTGTGAAGCCACTTCAAAGTTTCACATAATTGATTGGATTTCGTTTGCCGACAATATTTTCGAAGGCATTTTCTAGCTGGTTAGAAAAAGTTGTCGATTATAAAACTTCCTTGACCGGTTTTTGAGGGTAGAAACGGAAAAGTGATGACGACATTTCACAGTGTGATAAGGATTTTAGTAGCCCGAATGTTGGCAAATTGAAATCTTGCCTTGATTTTCAGACATCCTTTATTTTTCCTAATAATGTTTCAACATATTGTTTCTGTTAGTAGTCAAATAGCGTACCACCAAGTCATTAGAATTTCAGTCGGCGTCTCTGACATAGCTCGCAAATCACTCTTTACACCATTTTCTTTACCCAATATTGCACGGGACAGTATTATGTGCATGTTAAATAATGCTGAAGGAAAACAATATAAGTAACACAAGGATCGGTAAAAATCTCACTTTCAAATTGTTTTGAAGGGGAGAAAATCCTTGGTTCCCTGAGCATTCTCTTTTTCAAGAAATATTTTCTGAAGTTTTGTTTGCTTTTAATATAAATTATTAAATAAAAATAATGATTACGTTTAAAAAATTGAAATAACTTATAGTTAAAAAGTTAAAATTAAACATTATTTTTTTTCCTAAAATTTTCTTTTTTATCATACTTTTGGAACTTTTTTACTTTCTCGTGTACGAAGTATACAAGGGAAAAGTATTGTAAACACCCCAATTCGGGATTTTGACAAATCTACACGTTCAGACAGACATAATTCCAAATATGTTTTTCGAAATATCTCTGTATTTGTGATTTAGATAACTCAAAAAGACGTAGAACAGTCAAAGGAAATTCGGTATATTGTCTGAATATTAAATATGTGGAATTCTATCAAATTTAGAATGAAATTTATTCAAAGAAGATTGTCTGGTGATTGTCCGAGTGCAAGTGAACATGATTTCCACACACACAAAAAAAAGATCCGGACAAAAAAAAAATGCTATGCAAGTCTAGCATCTAAAGAGTATTTTTAGCAAATTTTTAACCAGAATCTGTCAAACAGTTGATAGTACTTTGGATTGTATTTTCATATGCATTTAACGTAATTAAAAAAACGAAGTGATTTTAATAAATAAAATTTAGTATGCGATCTTGTACTGACAATAGTAGTTTTTTTTTGTCAAACTCTGGTTTTAGTTCGTCGGGAATATATCACATATATGTAAATGTAATAAATATTTCAAATTTGTTTTGCGATTTGTGACAAGAATTTTTGGTTGAATCAGTGGTTTAAACGTTAAAAGTCTAAAACATAAATTCTAATTTTGGGTACTATTAATGCATGCCAAGTCAAATAACTGGCTAAGGATGACACGATATATTCAGTGAAAATGCTGTACTCACGCCAAAATGCAATATTTCGAAACTGTTGTATTTCAAGGCTTTAAGGCATTATCTGGTATAAGTGTATTAAAGACTATAAGTGAATGTTTTGGAGATATCAAGCTTGTTGGTTTATAATAAAGTACGATTAAGAGTGAAAAAAATCATTGAATTGAGTTCAATTTGAGCTCATTTGCATCTGTTTGCAAAGTTTACTATCCTCTTTAAATGAGTATTTTGTTTGAAATTGAATTTTCTGCTGAAAATGAGTATTCTGCTTTTATTTGTCGAAAATAGAAAGGACAGAACTAGGAATCACACAAGAATAGAAGATATTTGCCTCCCTATTTTGAACTTTTCTGAATGGACGCGAATATTTGGAAGTTCTTATTAAATTCGTGTTTTCTTCTAATTCCATTTTTTTTAAACTCTTGATTTCTTTATTTCTTCTCAGATCAATCGATTTGATGTATAATCGTACTCTTGACATAGTTTTATTTCGTTTGGCTAGCTTTAAAAATTCATATTTAATCCAATATTTAATTTTTAAAAAAATGCTTTTTCCGTTCTTTTAAAATTTGTTGTTTAATGCTTAGTTCTGCTGCAAATTTAAAATTTTGAGCGTTCTTCTAACATTTATTCTATGCAATTCAGTTCAGTTACATTAGCTTCCGGTTTCAAAGAACATTATGACCATTTTCGGACGTAAATCGTAATTTTGCACTGCGGCCAGATAACAAGGATAGTATTTGAATTGTCACACCCTTCCAAAATTTCCGCATCACTCCAGTGAGAGGACATTTGTCTTCAACAGATTTAATGAGCCCCAGACTTGCTTACACGATGGTTCTTCGGTTGAATCATGTCCCTAAGCTGAAATCCTCTGGTATTGAAGTTGATACCTTATACTCCTCCCCAAATTTATTCTGAATAGATGGGAAAGGAAGTTCGGTGCTATACTTGCAAGGCTTTGACCATGAGATTAGAAAAAGTTTGGGTTTGAGACCCAGATGCATCGTATTTAAGGGTGTGGGATGAATTAAGTATGCTGTCGAGTGTCAAATATCTTCATGCTCTTGGAAACGAAAATTTTGAGACAGATATGATCGTTTAGTTTTATTCCTTATCATCTTATCGCATGATAAAATGTTCGGGTCCTTCCCAAAATAGTTCTAGAGTAGTTTCAAAAAGAAATGATAATCTTACTGAAATGAAACAAGCACCATATAAAGGGTGTCCCAAAATTAACGCAAAATTCGAATTTGCCACCATTTGAGCAGTAAAGTATTGATAAATGCATTAACATGTTCACTGCCACTACAATCGCCTTATATCAGGACCTCCTATCTAATTAGATGACTCCTTCTTTGCTATCTTTTTAGTAGAGAAGGTGTCATCTAACAACACAGATGGTTTGGTGCTAGAAGTCTACGAGTTATCTAGTACTTGGCAGTTAATGTGTTAAAAACGTTTTACTGCAGACGGTTTTAGTAAAAATGGAGCGTTGCATGATAGAAAAATATGATTTCATTGTTGAATAATATATTAAAAGTAATGGCGGCCATAGTTCGAAAATTTGATAATTGGCTTCCTAGGTGATGGGGTTTAGTACTATTGAATTTCTTTTGATAGGGTTATTTGAAATCGAGGTGTATGCCAGCAATGTGTGTTTTTCGATAGCTTGAAGGAAGAAATTCAGTGTTGTATTAACACATTAAAGGCGGGAGTCGTAGTACTACGATTTGATCCGCGTTACATAGTATACTTTCTTCAAGATCCCCTGCCTTTCAGGTATCCGACTACGTTGAAAACAGTGGTTATCGAATACAATGGCGAATTTTTGTTTGTTTTCCGTTTCTTGTAGTTCAGACTTTCCTCTTTCCAAAACATTTTACTTTTTTATGAAAAGGAAAGTCTGACCTATCATCCAGGTGAATTGTAAGTAAAACATATTTTTCAGCTAAAATTTGTCTTTAACTTCGATTTTAATTTCCACAAAAATTCTCCACCATTAACATGATATCTCAGAAACTAATAAATATATTTACACAAGAATTTCGGCGTGTGTTTTAAATGACATTGACAATGAAATGAACCAAAATTTTTATCGTTGGTGAAATACTTTTTCATTTATAGGCATTTTTAGAAAAATTAAGCTGTGAATTTGTAAAAAAGTGCATTCATAGGTATATTTTTAACCATAACTTATTTGCTTCCCTATATTTTTAATAGATTTTGATTCATTTCATTGATTATTATAGTCTAAGACTTGTGTGCAAAGTTAAATAGGATTGCTACATTGCAATTTGCGTAGAGTGTTAACCGTTTTGGTTAAATTTCATTAAAATTTGCTACAAATTTTCCTATTTCTCAAAATATATCACATTTTTAAATATTTCTTTGGTATTTTTAGTGTTTATTATTGAAAACACATCTGAAAATTATAAATAGTTTATAAAAATCTAATTTTTCAAAATTTTTCCTTCGAACATAGTCGGATGCTTTAATGTGTTAATGGAATTTAACCACATTTATACAAAATAATCATGGAAAGTTCCGGCGAAAGAGAGCATATGTAGCAGCTAAGCCGTGGAGACCATTTGCTCAATCCGTTATTCCATGCGTAACCCTATGCTGTGTTATTTACGATTCAATAAAAATAATACAATTTAAAGAAAAAAAGTGTTTTTTTTATTTAATACAAATCTTGCGTTAACAGGTTGTTCTATTATATAACGCTGCCCTATTTTACTGATAATAAATTATCAGCTGCCAAATTCCATTTAACACTGTCGCCAGCATTTTACTGCACGAATGGTGACAAATTCAAATCTTGCGTTAATTTTGGGATACCCTTTAGATAGTTAATTGATTGAGCAAAGTACATTAATTAAAATAAATTAATTAAAACGACGCAAATAAGAATGATGAAAGTCATAATACTTTCCTGAAATAAAGCTTTAAGCTAAACATAGACAAATGTAACCCTTTTTAAATAGGACAACATTCATTTTGCAGCTATTTGTGTATGATAACTCATTTCAGCTCATCAGTCAGTGTTTATTCCAAATCTTTCAATGAATTTCATCAGAAATTTGAATTTGAGAGTTTCAGCAGCATGTTCGTTCATTGTAGTCGATGTTTAATTTCAGTGGAGTCGAAATTATAAGGATTCAGGACGAAACTTACGTAAGCATAATATGGAATGATGAGTTCCGTGAATTTAGCGAATATCTCGATTTTGCATTATTGATTATTATCAAAGAATAAATTCACGATAATAGATGAACGAGACAGTTTCAAATTTACGAGAATCTAAGCATTTCGTAATTTTTGAGCAATTTTGCCAATTTTACCTGTCTTACACTAAAATCGTTCTTTTTTAATACTCATGTGTTCGATACATTTCACGTGGTTTCAATAACTTACGTCTGCTTTTAAAATCATGTTGTTTTAAATGTCTGTTCTAATTTTACCATATGCTTGACGCAGTTTGGCCAGGTGTGGCTCTTGCACCAACCAACCAACCAACCAACCAACCCAACCCAACCCAACCATTCCGTAACAACTATGAACAAAAGCGCAATTAGAAATTAGTAGTCAGATTATTATTAAAATGCTTTGATATAATATTTTCATTTTCTTTCTCTTATTTTAATTGTAAATATTTAATTCAGTTATAATTAGATGTTAAGTGATAGTATCGCGATAGTCCGAAATTATACTCTAATATTTTGATCAACTAGTTATTTCAGATAGCTCACAGTTTTATTTTTTTGAAGACAGAGAAATTAAATTTCGACCACACATTCTCTCGATTCGACTAATCCACATCTCTGTATCTCTGATTTTATAGTTATAAAGTCAGTCATTCAAGTTTCTTGAACAAACTCTAGAACTCGAGTCTTAATCCATTTGCATCATTAGCGAATATATACGCTTAGTTTGCCTGGTCACTATCACTGGAGTGTATATAAACGCTGCATCATATTATATGCTATGCATATAATATGATATATGCTATATTCATATTATATACTATATATTTATATGCATCCCACATTTCAAATATTGCCAAACTGAACAAAATTACTAACAAATAATGTTCAAACATTTTTTTTTTCTACTTTTACATAACTTTACACCTTAATATGAAATAAAATTTTTTTCGTGATATGGGCCTTTTTTCATATTTTCATATGATGCAAATGGGTTAATGGATATATAGCCAAGATTCTAGAATATTCGCGATTCCTTATTGTGAAATTTGTCCAAAGGGCACCAAATGGTCGTCATAGCTTAAAGATATCGGCATGAATCCCTGAACTGGCATCCACTTAAGATCTTAATATCTATTCACATCTGTAAATCTCTCATGGCTATAATAAAACTAACTGTATAAGGAAGCAATATTATAAATTCCTAATGAATTATTAGTCTAAATGGATTCACAATCATAGATCTGAATGCTCATTTGCAGCTAAACGAAACGAAAACTGTTTTAAAGAAATAGGCAGATTTTACTTCGAAAAAAATGGTATAATTTTGCAACAGTGCACGCTATTCAACAAACATATTTCAGCATTTTATATTTTAAAAATGTTTAGTAATCTTACCCTCTCATTTTCAAAGTAATTTAATATTTATTGGTGATTTTTAATTGTTTGATTTTGCACTGCAGAATGATGCATTTTTTTATTGATGTACTACAGGGTGATCAGCGAATAAGCCCTGATTTCAAAATTAAATATCTCTACAAAAAAGACCGACAGAATTATACGGTAAACTGTACTTTTATTAGGAAAACTGTAAAAATAGTGTACAAAAGTGAGAAAATTTAGTTACAAAAATCGTTAACAGATGGCGCTCTGTATTAAAAACTCGTTCCCTGAAAGGAGTCTTAAAAAACAATAAAGTGATGCGGTCTTTGCAATCAAAATGCAATTTTTTCAAAATGTTCACCATTCGAAACAAGGAAATTTGACATCATGTCTTGCAATGTCACAACGGAAATGGAATCACATGCAACACCAATCAAGTTCAACTAGAATGGCGGGATTGTTTCTATAAACAGTGGTGTTCAATGCTCCCCACAGAAAGAAGTCACAAGGAGTCAGATCGGGAGTCATTTTTCATTTTTGACGTCACACTGAAAGCGTATTGTGATTAGAGCGCCATCTGTTAACGATTTTCATATCTAAATTTTCTAAACTTTTGTACGGCATTTTTACAGTTTTGCTGATAAACGTACAATTTACCGCATAATTCTATTGATCTTTCTTGTAGAGATATTTAATTTTGAAATCAAGGCTTATTCGCTGATCACCCTGTATATGAGCTGCACTAATTTCATCGCTCTTACATTCAAGATCATGAATTACAACCAAAACATTCATTGTAAAGAGAACTGAAGGTCAGAAGATTCAGCATATAAATTTTATTTTTAGTTATGAAAACTTTCTTCTTCTAGATTCTGGGGGAAACCGTCGAATCCGTGGAGAATGCGCAGTAAAATCGTCCCCAATCCACCACCAAAACCACAAGCAGCGTACTTAGCGGATGACAATCTCTTGATGGGAATTCGAATATCTTCGATTTACAAGCAGGTAAGTGATTTTTTTTCAAACTTGATATTTTCTAAATAACATAACTGAAATCATCAACGATTTCATTTGTTTTACTGAAGAAACCAGCATTTATGAAACTAAAATTGAGAAATTCTGGATATTGGATGAATATTGTCAAGTCAGAGATGTACGAATGAATCCTGGATGTCTGGTCATTTTATTGCTGGTATAATATTTCATAGAACGAGTCTTTACTTGGGATTTAATGATGATGAACTAGAATTGTTGAAGTAGAGAAAATATTTTATGTGTGTAACAAATATCGAAAGTTTGGAGTCAGAAGAAAATTAAAAAAAAAAAAAAATCAGGCAGATTCATTTTTTAAAAATCTTATATATAAACTATGCATCCAAAAGTAAAAAAAAAGAGCATTTTAGTGTTGATGAAGCTCCTCTTTGAATTATGATAACTTATATTTCTCTGCGCATACTTTAAAGAAAGGCAAATAATAAAGTCCATTTAAAGTTTGAAACTGGTAAAAAACTTTTACACTTGAAAAGTTGATTTATCACAAGGTATAACCGAGAAAGAGTACTTTTCCTTTTGCCTAAAAAAAGAAAAATATATTTTATGCCGAAAAAAAAAAAAGGTAGAAGCTTCATGGCTATCGCCAGTAAAAGATTTTCAGATCTTTTCGCTGCTATAAACTAAGATAAATGTGCTAGGTAAAAATAATGACTTTATTCACTATTTAATGATTCTTTGGCCTGAGGCTTAGGCTCGTTGCACACACAGCGTTTTTTTCTTCTGTCAGTATTTTTCCGAGACCACTCCCAGAAATCAAATGCTTATACACGCGGCGTTTAAATTCCGACTCCGTCGTAAGAGTTAGCATAATTTCATCAACAGATAAATTTACTTTAACCATGTTATTTAAACTATGGACTGGTTAAGGGTAATTTGAAATGAATGGAGTAAAAATTCTATCTGTGTTATTATCTTGTCTTCGAATGAAGAGGAAAAGGGGGGGGGGAATTGACTTATTTCGATTTATTCAATGAATGGGAAAAAAGGATTTGGGATCTTGCATCTGATTATCCGAAAACGCTAGTGACAGCGGGCGTCTGCACAGAGTCCTATCAAAGGCGGAGTGACCGAATCTTTATTTGTCCGCCTAGTGTGTAAGCTCTAGTACACTACTGTTGTTATGTCGGCATCGGTGAAATACGTGATCAGAAAAAAGCGCTGTGTGTGCAACCAGCCTTAGTGAACACTCTTTCATTTTAAGAAACATCTGGGTGATAAATATATGGCAGTGATTTGCTTAAAGGTGGGTTCACACGAGGCTTTTTATTGTCCGCAAACATTGTCTCTCTGCTGTTGTCCCGGCATTGTCCCCGTGTGAACACTTGAGACAACGCGGACAATGTTTGTCCCGACGGGACAATCATTTGCCATTGTCCCGTTGTGGTCACGTGATTTTCTAAAAGTAGGCGTGATCTTCTATTGCGGACAATAATAAGCCTCGTCTGAACCCACCTTAACTCTCGTGCGGATCATATGATGCCCGAACTGGCAAAGAAAATCCCCTTTCAAAAATTCTTATATTGGAATCTGTTATTCTTTAAAATGTGAAATTCATAAGCAAACACTACATTCTACAACAACTATAAACGCATTGTGGGAAAAAATCCCGGATTTTATAAATTGAGCGCAAAACAGATCCTATTTTTGAAGGTTCTTATAGTTCAGAAATAACATGAGAGGAAATTCTTCCATTCCAAATCTTCGTTTTGCAAATTTTAAGAATTTAGCCCTTGCAACGAAAGACTAAAAAATATCACTTAACCACTTTAAATAAAATGACGCGTCTGAGAGGCGAATCGAATTATTGAATTTTTAATCTGGAATTAAGTGAAAAGTGTTAAATAATTTAAAATGAAAAAAGTTACTTGAAACGTATTATTATTAAAGGAATTAACATAACAGTAATAGATTCCAATTAGGAAGCTATTATATTTGTCATTTATTTAAGATGTTAAGTAAATTCATATCTCAAGTGGTTAAGAATTAATTTTGAAAAAAAATTTGCTTAAATGTTTGATTTTTTTTATTGAATGCATTGTATTCAATCAATGATATATATTTTTATTATTTACTATTATCTGGATTTCTCAACCGAAATCAATCAAAAGAATTATAAATCTGTGATGTAAAATGTGGCTCTCCATTTGGCTAAAGAGGCAGAACTTCAATACATAAATATCATGGTTGATTGACTGTTTAGCTTATCAAGAAAGATAACTACTATCAAATCACCCTCATAAATATTTCTTTTCTTGAAAATTTGAAGAAGATCTCATATCTTCCCCGATTTTGATCCTTTGCACTCGTAAAGTAATTCCATGCATTGTTTTTCAGTAAATATGAACTTATTTATTACTCTTATTAAGATACCACTACAAACTCACCCACTAGTGAATCGGCGGAGAGAGGAGCGATTTTATAGCGCCAATGGCATACATGCTCCTAGCACATTATGACTTGCTAGGGACGTGTTTCAGTAGGGCCAAGCGTTATGGCGATCGAAGAGAGTGTTCATTGTCTGGGTTTCCAGTGTGGTGGCTTATATTGTGTAATTGCGCCAATGGAGAGATTGAATTCCGCCAAGGATCGAACTCGCGACCTTAGGATTAGCAGTCACTTATCATATCCGCTAGACTACAGTAATCACCAATTTCTAGCGGATATGTTACGCGGCTGCAAATCACAACGTCCCAGGTTCGATTCTTGGCGAACAATACAATCTCCAAATTGTCGCGACTCCACAAATATTCCGTCTGGTTAACAAATGTGGCGGGTGGTATTTGTGGTGTCATGCCAATGAGAAGATTGAATTGTCGCCAAGAATCAAATTTGGGATCTTGTGATTTGCAATTGCGTAACATATCTGCTTGACAAAAGTGATCATCAATGTTTAGTGGTTATTACTGGCTTATTAAGATACCATTACAAATATAGCAGTTCATCAAGAACGCATTTTATTTCATGTGTTATAAATTATTAGAAACAGACTGACAATTTGCAAGGAAAATGAATAAAGTGTCTCAAATTGTTAATAAATAATTCAAAATTCATAAATATGAATTTCATATTCAGCGCGAGGGTAAAAATGCTTATCTTCAAAGTACAGCATATTGAAAATTCGATAAATTAATTTTTCTTTTAGAAAAATAATTGCACTTAATAAATCGATCTGTTTACCTGAAAACATAAACCAAATAATTTTATTCATCAGCTTTCTGTTTATTGATCTCGATACGAACCAGATACATTTTTATTGTCTGATTAAATAGCATTAAATTTTCATTTTGCACGTGATTGTAAACCAGTTTAGGACAACACACACATAATTTCATATGCATTATACTTTGGACAAAGCCATGTTGACCATAAAATTGATGATATTGGTGGAAGAATCGTTTGGCGTTTTTTCATTATGATACTATCGTTTGGCGCTTGATCGATTGGTACTTTATGCTTTATTCCACCAGCTAATGGCTTTTCAATGTCACCTAGAAACGCCATTTATAATTTTCCTTCCAATGTAACAGATACAATGTACTATATCGAAAAAAAAAATATCATTAGCACCGCAAAACTAATTATAAAATCTATAATTTGAGGTTTTAGAATGGAAATATAGTGATTTATTTTCAATTCAAACGCATTATTCAGGTATAGAAAACGAGTTTTTAGTTAGGTGTATGGGAAATGACACATTTAAAATAGATTTAGGAAAGTTGACAATTCTGTTTATTATAACTTTGGTAAACAATATTTTCTTGAAAGTCCCATTAAAGTATCAGAAACTTTGCATTTTCTTTTCTGACGTTTCCAACAATTGAATTTAATCAATATTATTTTTCCAATGCATGAAAAGATTATACTTTTATATGCATAAAATAAAATGTATGAATGGTCTGTAAAATAAACTTTAAAAAAAATCTGAATGTCGTTTTTTTAAACTATGTTTTACGAATGAAAGTTGCTTAGATAAATCGGAAGTTCGATATGCAATATTAGATTTTGTTTAACACATTCACTGCCACTACCCAAGCCTGATATCAGGACCATCTAATTAGATGACTCCTTTGCTATCTTTTGACTGTAGTAGAGAAGGTGTCATCTAATAATATAGATGGTTTGGCACAATTACATATCATTTGTAACTCACTGGCGCGTCAATGGAAGCGAATGTGTTAAATGGAAATTTAATTTGTTGTTGATATTTTTGCTTAAAATTAACAAATTATTAAATAATTGCCTTTTTTTGTGGTTGCATGTTAGAGTGAGTTCAAAAAACATACAATATACCTTTATGATGATGATGATGTCATGTCCGTGTTTCCACGGAAAGGGGGTGTAGTAGCTTCTGAGGGTAAAGACGCATTAGCACCCAGAGGGCAGGTCTGACTTCTAGCTCAAATGAAGGTGACACACACATTCGCTTGTAAAACCCCTTTTTACAGGGGGGGGGGCTCATTCATACATCTCGCAGATAGAACACAGAACAACTATGCCCAAAGCCGGGACTCGAACCTGGAACGCCCAGATCAAGGGGAAGATACGCTACCCGTATGCCAGGACGACGACACAATATTCCTTGACAACTAAATATCACTGAGATTGAAAAAGAATATTTGGAAAAGTCAGTTTATTTATTTTTATTAATATTTAGATTTGAAATGGGGAAATCTATTGGGCTGGGATGACTACTACTACTTCGTGATGGGGTGATGAGTAAGTAGACTATGCGACTCTCATCCAACATTTGACTTTTCTGATTTCGTCATAATACCAAGTTGAGGAATTCAATCGAATCAGTCAGATTTAACCAGAGCCAAGTCCACACAGGCTTAAAAATGCAATCCTTTGGATATGAAATGGCAACTGTGCAAATCACTCATCATGGCCAAGATATGAACGGTATGTTCCCAAGTCACATAAAAGAAAAATATCAGATGCATAAGTATATTTTTTTAAAAGTCATTTGGTCTTTTATTGGTTTTTGTCAAACATTTGAAATATTCCATTATCGTTTACTAATGTCTAATTATTACAGATATGTATTATATAATGGCTTATGATTCGGCTGTTTGTCAGAGAAACTACAGTAGAATTGCTGACAAATAAAGTCTCCAAAGATTGGATCCGATCAAAGGAAAGTTTAAATTAAACACAATTTATTGAGGAAATAAAATGAAACCTATTATGAACTATTTACAGACATGATGAAACATTTGTACAAAGACGGTCATTACTGGACCTGATACCACCGAACCATATTACAAACATAATGACACTTGTTTACATCAGATTTGCATATCGGACCAAATAAATGCCAGATACCATATCAAAAAATAACATATGTTTAATGTACTATACATATGTTTCAATACATATGTTTATAAAAATACATATGTTTCACTAGTACTTTATACACAGACGCACAATAGTGATTTCAAAATGCATTGCATCTTTTTAGAATAAATTATTAGTGACATACGTATTTAGAATTTAGTACCTTAATGCCGAAATTTCCTAACACTAATTATAATTGAAAAATTCTGAGCAAATAATTATAATAACAAATAACAGAGCTACAATTTTAGTAGCAACACAATGTACCGAATTTCATTTATGAAGTTTACAGTTATGCATTTAAAAGCACATGCTGGTAAGCAGTCAACCACTTATCGGATTCGGTTCAAAATTTGATATGGATCTAAATATTAGATGTTAAATATTTATACTGAATGTTATGCATCTAGTTATTTATGTTCTATGATTATCTATCATCTGTTCTCGGATAGCCAACCATACAAACTTTCTGTATGTGTCATACAAATGTGTGTGCATTCTTGAAGTTCAGATTAGGGACCATTGTGTTTGTTGCTGCTTAACATAACAACTATACAAAGGTGTATACTCTTGTCCAGAAGTTATTATTTGAACTATGAACTTACCACTACATTACTCTCCCTCCAGTGAGTTGTATATGAGCCGAACGATGTTACCACACCAAATGTTTTTGGCAGGTGACGGACGTTTTTTGTCTCTTCAAGCGTTATGGCAACTTTAGCAGAGGGCGCCACAAAGGTTTCATTTGTTGGTTCAGAACCAGGGTTACTAACATCCTTTCTTGAGGTTCGATTTCGGTACTATTGTGTCAGTAGCCTCGGAGTAGCATAGCCCCGCTACAAAAGTGTGCACTCTTGTCCAGAAGTTGTTATCTGGCTTATGAATTTACCACCACAAGTGCTTTAAACACCACATATGAACTTTCCTCCATCTTGTTCAAAGCGTTTTTGAGCTATCGTGTTTGTAAATATACACAATTCCAAAATTATATTTTTTGGTCTTTGAGAGGTTTGAAACGTAGAAATTGTGCATCGTCAAAATCAAGAGTTCGAATTTTTTAGGCGATTGCTGCATTTCCGTTTCGTATGTGAGAATCTAAAAATTAGAAGAGTTTCGTTTGATATTTATCACTTCATCATAAATAAATTGCTTCTAGAACCAAGAAGCAAGCTGTTTCTTTCGGTTCAATATTATTTTTACTCTCTCATATACGTAGTATAGGGAAGGTATAGTAGCTGTCAAAACATCTAACTTGGGATTTTGAGGAAATTTCCACCTTTTAGATTTCCCTGTGGCAGAAAAAAAACATTTTTGGAAAATGTTCCGCCTTTCTGTGTGTCTTCAACAAACATAATTAAAAATGCTTTAAGTTAGACAGCTGCAATTTTTTATGCAATCTTTACATCAAATTTGTGATTCGATTCCCGATTCGGGCATCATTGTTATTCTGTGTTCTATCTGTGAGTAGAGTGCCCCCCCCCTTGTTGTGGGTGGTTGTGCAAGCGAATGTGAAGCATGAACTTCCTAAGTTGTACTCTTGGCCCTAGTAGGTGCTACTGAAAAAACAAAGGACGTTAATTTAGGCTTAAATCGCTGGCAACTTTATGTCAGTGGGCTTGTAAACTGCCATAAGTAATAACAACAGCCTTAAATTTATAGATTCCCATCAAATTTCGAATAAAATCAGCTCAGAGGAAGTTCGTCTCTCGTGCTGTTCACCTATAAGTCAATACGATAAATACGAATAGAGCTAAATTTATAAGATACAATATATTTTTCATCTATAGCACAGACATCAGTCAGATTTTGGCCAAATTTCACAACGGATTGATTATCTCTCAGCCTGTACTTTCAGAAACATGTAACCGAATTAATTTAAAAACACAGTAACTTAATTATGTGAAATTTGGTATGAGAATTTTTACTACAATTGCAGTTCTGTGTCAAATTTTTGTTTCAATCGGTCCAGAAAAAGGCGTATAAAGCAGAAATTCCATTTTTGGATACTATTAACGACATGCCAAGGATTAATTGCTAAAAAAATCTCGCCAAGGGTGGCACGATAGATCCAGTGAAATTTCTAAATTCACGCTAAAAGTTATTATTTCGTAACTATTATACACCAATTCTGTGCAAGGCTTCCACTGGCACGAAAAGTTTATCAAATGCAAGTATGCGAGAAAGTGTTGGGGAAAGTACTTCCGTTGTCCCCAAATCGAATCAGTATTTTTTTAAGGACGCAATCAACACTTTATAAAAACTAATATCATGTTTTGAGAATTTTTCTCTGCATTTTTTAAAACTAATCTCATCTCAGAATCCTAATAAAGAGGTTATGACATTATTTGAAGATACATTTCATGTTTCTTCCGTAATTATTATTACATTTTTTGATATTTACGAGACATTTTTTTCATCTAAACCAGGAGCTGTTGACAACAGAGTAAGACAAATAATTACGCAAGTTTCTTCATAATAGATCAACCACCTGGACGAAATTCAAAACTATCTTAACCACTTGACATTTTAATTAAATGATGAATTTAAAAGCTTCCTAATTGAAATGTTTACTATTTTAATATGGCTTTGGTAGTCTAGTTTGTATAGCGACAGTTTCGTAACCGAAAGGTACCGAGTTCTGTCCTCGTCTCGGCCAAAGACCACCGTGTTGGTTAATGGCAGTTGGGGCACGTTAAATATGTCCTGACTGCAAAGTCTTCCAAGTTCCCATAACAAATAATACCTCTGGGGGTACTGAATCAGGGATGAGTCGGTCTCTGATTTGGATCTAAATTCTGACTTGAAGATGGATGAATGAGTGTATGAATGAGATCGACCTCCCTCTAAAACGGGCTGTGTCGTGTGTGTTCGAGTAAAGTCGTACTTTCACCTTAATGTTGCTTTTTAACAACAAAAGGCGCACACTTCTGTCTTGATTCTGCTCATTCGGGCTTGGTATGATCAAGTGGCATTAGACCCACCACGACTATTTTAATTCCATTAATAATAATGCGTTTTAAGTGACTTTTTTTATTCAAATTTAGTTAATACTTTTAACTTAATTGCAGATTAAAAATTCAATAATTCGATGCACGTCTCAGACATGCTAAGTGATTAACGGCTTCCTGTGCCAGACATATAAACACTAAAGACAAAACACCCCTTTCTGTATAATAGGAATATATGACAGGCAACAGATTATTTCAGATGAGACAAAGTTTTCCATTTTCCCTTTTAGACTGTCACGATATAGACAACAGCTGTCAGACACAGACATTGCTTTCAGACCTCCCTCAATTTAGATAATGAGTTCATCTCCCCCAGGGAGGCTACTGCTGAATTTTTAATTTCGTGATTATTGTTCATTAGTTGTTATTAGCAAAGGTGGGTTGAATTCCAGAAGATATCATTTGTCATGTCGGGATGGAATTGTTAAATAAGCAATAATTGACTGCTTTACTAATGGTTTAAATAATTTCTACTTTGTTGGAATGGCAACAGACACGAAATGCGGAAGTATAAATTAGTAACCCGTGTTTATATTTTCTAGAGTAGATAAAAAGGTTATGGAACTTTCTACACTGTCACTGCTTTACTAATAATTTGCTGCTTTACTAATTGTTTAAATAATTTCTACTTTGGTGGAATGGCAATAGATACGAAATGCTGTAGGATAAATTGGTAATTCATGTTTATATTTTCTAGAGAACATAAAAAGGTTATGGAACTTTCTACACTGTAACTGCTTTACTAATAATTTACTGCTTTACTAATTGTTTAAATAATTTCTACTTTGTTGGAATGGCAATAGATACGAAATGTAGAGGGATAAATTAGTAAATCATGTTTATATTTTCTAGAGAGCATAAAAAGGTCATGGAACTTTCTACACTGTCACTGCTTTACTAATTGTTTAAATAATTTCTACTTTGTAGAAATGGCAACAGACACGAAATGCGGTAGGATAAATTAGTAACCCGTGTTTATATTTTCTTGAGTAGATAAAAAGGTTATGGAGGGGATTATAGCCTTTGTCGCTCCATATCCCAAAATATTTACATTCAAGGTTATGGAACTTTCTACACTGTCACTGCTTAACTAATAATTTACTGCTTTACTAATTGTTTAAATAATTTCTACTTTGGTGGAATGGCAATAGATACGAAATACGGAGGGATAAATTAGTAATCCGTGTTTATATTTCCTTGAGTAATTAAAAAGGTTATGGAACTTTCTACACTGTCACGAACGTAATTCAATATTTAGGATTTACGATATATTATTTGACTTGCCAATCAGCTTGCTGTGCGTTTTCCATTTCTCGTCTCGTTTATTGTTAAGCTGTTAAATATTGATGGTTTGATGCATTAAATATTCAAATGAATTCAACAAGTGATTAAGCCGTTAAAACATTTATGAGTCAAAATGTGCATTCAAATTACAAATATATGGCAGAATGTAATTTTAAAAGGATAAATATAAGTACACAAAATATTAAAATGTTTCAAATGAATTTCATATCATTGATTATTGCTATAGTTGCTTCCATTTTAACTGACTTTTTAGAAAAATGGATAAATGAAGTGCATAATTTAAAATGCATAAACAAAGCGCATAATTTAAAATGGATAAATTGAGTACGTGTTCATATCACTTTAAACTGACAAGTGTTTAAGTAGTTAAATAATTCACCTAAAGGATTAGAAGATGCCAAATGACAGAGCGAAATTTTAGTGTTAGATTAAGAAAAAAAAATTATATAAATAAAATTGAACACAATGATTAGATTAAAAAATCCTCACAACCTGAAAAAAAGAATTTAATTTGCCCATCAAATTATTTCGAATAATATATATATATATATATATATATATATAAAATATAATATAAATATAATATAAATATTAAATTGTTTTAATGCTAGCTATTGAAAGCCAAACTGTTCGAAATAAATGATTAATTTTAACTATTTTTCACCATTTTTAAGAAAGCACCAACAATCTGCTCTTCGAAGATGACATTTTTGATGCAGTAGTATATATATATATATATATAGGATTATTTTTAATCAATTTTAATTAGATTCATAATCTTAAAATCTTTTGCAACTTATAAAATAGTTGCGAAATATTTATAAAAACAACATAAAGCAACGAATTGATACAAAAATAGTAAATTAAGCTATGATAACATAATATTATCTCTGGAATAATATTCATTTTGAAATAAAACATGTCATCACCCAACAGGAGTAAAATTATGGATAAAAAAATCTCAGCAAATGCTCCCTACTGTATATTTATCATGGGAATTTAGACCGACTCTCACAATTTACTCATTATATGAGATGAAAATTTGTGTTTCCTCCTACAAGAAGTAAACGAATAGTGTACTTCGTGTACGACTAAGAATGTTGTATTGTAATTGTCAAAAAATTATAGCCAAAGCAAAAAAGATACATTTTTAGAATAATGCCTCTCTGTCTATGAAAAAGGTAACGATGAATCATCTTACTCAAGCGTTAAATCCAATGCTTGAATCAAGATTCTGTACCGATTTAATTTCAATATTACAAGAAAATCTTTCTTGTATTTTCTGTTACATGACAGCCATGACAGGGCTGTTATTGGCTAAATCTGAATTAGAGATAATTTTCCTTTAACTTGTTGATTGAGAACTATGAGATAACTCGTAGATTGCTTTTGTGGAAGGTGATGTTGTTTCAGAATAGAGCCCGGGACCTTTGGGTTGAGGCCTTTTGGTTTGAAGGCCAGTAACATAACCACAGGGCAAAAGCATGCTCGTATCCCGTATATGTTATCTGGCTTATTAAGATATTACCACACTTTCTTTTTCTAGGACCAAACCATCTATGTTATTAGATGACACCTTCTCTACAACATTTGAAAGATAGCAAAGAAGGGGTCATCTAATTAGATAGATGATCCTGATATCAGGCGAGGGTAGTGGCAGTGAACGCGTTAAGATGCGTGAAGTTTGGATATATGGATAAGTGTTTTAGAATTTGGCATCTGATCATTGGTTCGAAATTTCGGATACTATTCTTATTATGTTTTTGTAACTAAAAAATGGAGTTCATTCTAACAAATCAATCAATAAAATGCATTAGTCAGATAATTGATCCATAAAAAAAATTGTTTTCAAGAAAATGTTTAGATACGCATTCTACTTAGTACTATATTTTTAAATATTACAATTTATGAGCTAAAATTGCCAGCTAATTTTACTGTTTGGAAAAGGAAATGCAAGATACGCCTCGTATACAAAAGACACACCCTTTGGGCTATCATGGTCTTATTATGAATGGACAATTCAACCTTTATCATGTATTTTGTCAATTAGAATTATTACTTTCTTTTCAGGCTATTCGTGATCTATTTTCTGACTTCTTAGGTCGTATTCATGCGGAATTTCAAAGAAGGGAATTCTACAAATAATGGGAAGGCACGAGACCGTAGGTGTGGTCTTTCACATTCTGACAAAGCTAAAGTAGGTATAAATCAAAAGAAGGCTAAAAAAAGGGAATGCATCAAAGGTGGAAATAAAAAAATATGCATGTAAAATTCGTAATTACTTTATTGAGGTGGTTATAATATAATTTTATGTGCATTCAAATGGAAACACAACAAAAATTTAAATCATTTTACCACAATTTTTGTACGGCTTCGGTGGCCTGGTGGTAAGGTCTCGGCTTTGGAGCCAGAGGGTTTCAGGTTCGAGATTCGATTCTACCGAAGAACCGTCATGTGAGGGGGTCTCTTGCATGTTAAATCTGTCAGGCCAAACGTCCACCCGTTGATGTGGTGTGGTGTGGAGAGGAGGGTGCCAGTCCATGTGTCATCCTCGATATCTGATCTTGGTTTAAAATGACGAGGTCCGTCCCAAAATAGCCCTCTTGTTGTTTTAAACGGGACGTCAATATAACTAAACTAAACTAAACAATTTTTGTATGACAAAGGTAATCTTTGGGGCATCTTTCTCCTGTTATAATGAAGGGCTAGGAAGAAAGACGAAGGGTTCAAAAGAATCCATTGATTCAATGTAGGATATCAAACCATAAGCAGTATTTAATGTGTTCTAAATACTTAGAAGCTGTTCAAAAATATCTGCCAGCTGTTAGAAATTTAAAAGAATCCATTGATTCAACGAAGAGTAGTAAAATATCAACAATATTTAATGTTTTCTAGATACATAAAAGACCGCTCAAAAATATCTGTCAGCTGTTCTGTTTGTTATTTTCGGATGAAAAGTGACCTTATGTCAATGCCAACACAGATTTCAATTTGTTGTGCAAATACTACAAAGCGCCAAAAGCGTTTTATTCATTGGTCTGTGATCAGAGGTACACCAAATAATATATACTGTTTCACACATTCCATGAATATGGAAAGTGCGGTTTGTTGCTGACGTTCTTAGATCACATTGACAAAAGAACTAAGTTGAAAACGTACATATGCTAATTCACGATAATACCAACACATATATTAATTTTTTTTGCTATAAAATATTTTTTGGAATAGGATATATCACGGCATTTACGCAGCATTTGATACATGCCTCACTTCAAACGATTCTTTGCTCTTCCCGATGTTGATGATGTCGTATTCGCCGATTACAACGGAATGGGGGGGAGTGCAATAGCTTCTGAGGATAAAGGCCACTGATAAATCAAGGGCAGAAATCTGACTTTTACCTCATATGAAAATGACACTCACATACTCCCTTGCATCACCCCTTTTAACATAGGGGTACTTTCACATACCTTCCAGATAGAACATAGGGGGAAGAACAACCATACTTGAATCAGGACTCGAGCCCGGGACGACCTGAGGAGACACGCTACCCCAAGGCCAAGGTCGGCCTTCCTGATATTAAGAGAGAATTATTATTACCAGATGATAAAGGTAAGGGCTTAATTTTGCTTTACGACGATGTCAGAATTCAAAGAAATTATATTATCAGTTGGTTAGAAATGATAGTCACTATGTTATTCTAGTTGATATTGATGAAACATTCAAAAATATAATGATATCGACAATGGTGGCGAGTAATAATAAATGCCATTCGAAAAATAAATGTATATAGCTAAATTTCTATTTCAGGATTATTACTTCTTTATAATGTAAGTATTTAGCCAAATGCATGAGCCAAGGTTGAATACTCAACAGCACTGAAACAACTTTGAGTCAAAGCAATTTCGGAGAACAAAGATAATATGTTTGTTAAATTCTAGTGCCTTTTCGTTAGACTTTAATTAAAAAATGAAGACTCACATTTGAACATGCTCAATGCTTTACTTCATTATTTTTAGATTACATCAAGACAATGAGTTTACTGATGAATTCAATGAGTGTATTTATTAATCCATGTTCATTAATCTATAAAATGTCAAGATAGTTACACACCTGAATTTATTTGATTATTTCCAAGTAATTATGCCAAAGACGCGGAGATAATTGATTTACTTCTCAATATTCAGATTCTGCTAAAATATTCAAATTCTGCTAAATTATATATAAAATTTCAAGAAGATTGTATTCCCAGGTTTACTTGGCAGTTTTCTAATCACACCAAGATCGAATAGATAATATATTTTTATATTAAGCCATGACCATCAAGATAATGGACTTTTTTGGCGATATTGAAATTAAAATTACAAAAGCTGAATTGCCAATTTGGGGATGGTTTGTATTTTTTACTGATTTATCGCAAGATTCGTAGAAATGAATAAGTACAGAAAAATGTGTTTGACACAATCCAGTTATAGAAAGAAATTCTATAACTGGATTAAAATTTTAGTTTTTGAATAATCGATCAAATGCACATTCAAAATTATTAAGATGTCCCATAAGTTTCTTACCTATTTCTAATATAAAATGAATACACAATATTTACTGTTTAAGATATTATGTATTTTGTTATTATAAGAACCTTTTTGTTCTATTACCTTCTTCCATCTCTCAGGTTAGCCCCATTATGCCTTCATTCCAAAACTATCGTGTTTTGGGCAAGAAATAATTCCTAGGTGCGTTTTTATTTCGCTGATGGATTTAAAGCGCTTATCGTGCAGATAATTTTTTTAGGACAGAAAGATAGAGGTCTGGAAAGTTTGCAGAATGAGGTAAAACATTCCAATCCAACTGTAAGAGCTTCTCTCTGACGATTAAATGCAGTGTGTGGTTTCGTGTTGCCATGATGAAAAGCAAGTCTCATAGGTTCTTAAATTCTGGCGGTTTTTGCTATAGTATCTTTTAATTGATCCAATGACAGTATTTCATAGAATTTATAGTTTCACCTTGTGGATGGAACTAGTAGAAAATTATCGTCAAATCCCTTTAAATGGATAAAAGACCTATTTTGGGGTCTAGTTCCAACTTCGCGACAGTTGAAGGCCTATTGTCCTTAACAGAACCGACCTTTTCTATGAAGGGACCCGAGTGCAAGAAATCATTTTGGGGCTCTAAATTTTTAGCAAAGTAAAAAAAAAAAAAAAAAACACGAACGTTCGCATATGTATTTAATGATGCATGATTTTGGTTTTTCTATTAATTACTCCAGAAAAATTAAAATTTTTGCAATTTCTTTTTTGATAGTACAGAAAAAGCGTTTAAGCATTATACCCGTATGCTTGACCGAAGATAATAATTTATTTAATTTTAATTTGCTGAAAGAGGGTTCTGCATTTATTATATTTAGTAACTGGCAATGTAAAGGATTGAAAAAAATATTACTTTAGATTGAAACAGAAGTAGATAGCTGATGATTTGCAAGTCCATTTGAACCCAGATTCAATTTCGACTTCTGGGGTCCGGGCACGCCACTCTGTTTTAACGTGTCTGAAGAGGATTTCCTTATTCATAAATGAACATTTCCTACCTTTTTATAGATATAACTGCGATCTTTGCTTAATAAAGACGACAGTCGATGCTCAAAGAGCTATATGGAAACAAGCTTGTTGACTTTTAGCATGTGTAACAATATAAATGTTCAGAACGCGTGTTTTAATTCTTAATCGCGGTGGGTGCCCCCCTCAGTCATGGGCCGTGGGTGCATACCACCTGCCGTACCCCCCAGGTGGCCAGCCCTGGTCCTTACACCAAGTGCGGTTTTATAAAGAATCTAATTTTCGATTTCAATGACAAGCCTCTTTATAAACGCAACGAGAAAGACAATTTTGGGGCATCCTAACATAATTTTTGCACGTCTTTCAATTCTCTTTTATACAGAACCCCAACTCACTCTATCGTTAACGAACCTACACTCCTACACCATTGTCAAAAAGTGAAATACCAGTGCTCTGAAATAACAGAGTCATTAGTGAATTGTTTTGGAATGGTCGTTCCGTCCAAAGAAAATCTACCTCTGAAATAAAACAAGCCAAGAAACACTTCCTAGACGTGCTTGACAACGGAGTATAAACTTTCTTTTTTACACCTTCTTTATCTTGACGCCCTGACAAACACCAGATAGCGACCGGGTTCATTAGAGTGATAACCTAAGCGTGAAAACGGCTTGGTGTGGGTGGGTGTCTAAACTCGCTCACCTTTCCGAAATAGATCGTCTCTCTCGCAAATTTGCCATAGAACTGGGACAAAAATAGATCGAAGAATTCGCGTGGCAAATGTCATCGTTGGCTAAAAGTTTCGATATCTGTAATCACGGGACATTATTGACGTTCGTGAAAAGGTGAAAGAAGACGATAAAAGGTCCACATACATTCGAAGTTATTTGAGGCAATTTCTCGCTCTACAAAACTTCGGAAACTTTTATCGATGTGTTTTAAATTCAATTTAAATGCATTGGATTGTTAATGTCAATGCAAAAGTTAAATTTCACATAATACAGAGAATTAATTTTCTAATGTCCTCCAATATGTTAAAGGGTCAGAATTTCTGAGTTTAAAGATGGATGGAAAAGAAGGAAAGGAATCTTGAAAAGAATAATCCTGCGCCCTGTGAGTCATATTTAACAAAATATTCTTAAGACGCTAATACTTTAAATAAAAAGAGTCTTGCTGACAAATAAGTCATTAAAGCTGACTGACTTATGAAAATTTCAATATCACTATTATATAAAAACAAGCGGTTATAAATAACTTCATCGACCACCTTAAAGTTAGAGTTTCAAGAATATTCTGCCGAATATGATTCCTTGGACCAAAGGGTGGTTTAAATTTTAAATTTCTGTTCTTTTGAAATATATTTATAAACTGAAAAATTATTATTAAGAGCCTTTATATGCTTTTAATTGTTGAATTATATTAACATATCGTTCTAAAGCAACAGGAGGGCTATTTTGGGACGGATCTCGTAATTTTGAACCACGGTCAGATGACGAGGACGACACCTGAACTGTCACTCTCACCCCTATCCACACCACATCAACGAGAGGACGTTTGGGATGACAGATTTAACGTGCAAGAGACCCCCTCACAAGACGGTTCTTCTGTAGAATCGAGTCTCGAACCTGAAACCCTTCGGTTCCGAAGTCGAGGCCTTACCACCAGGCCACCGCGCCCCCCTTATATGCTTTTAAAAATAAAACTAAAAATTGAATTTTACTATGGTTCTGTGAAATTTTATTGAATAGTGAAATATTATAAATTATGAAAATTATTCTGTAGTGCACATAAAACTTCAGTGTCAAACGATTCTCCTTTCAGTTCTTACATTTTCAAAAATATATTTTGCATATTTATAGGCAAAAAATGCCTTTGTATTAACTGCAGTTTCATCATATAAACTTTGATGTAAAATTGAATTTTACTCAAAATTATTGAAAATGGAGGGAGATCTTCATGAACAAATTAGCTTTAGGCCTACCTTATATTATAAATGAAATACATAACTATTAAAAATAAAATCTTAACAGTATTTTGCTGAGAAACTGATTATGAGAGCAACCTACATAAAATATTAATTTATCATTTTAGTGAGCATTAGGACAGACGAAACAACTGGTCGCCAAATGGGGCTAGTAAGAATGATGAATATCAAAAAGATAAGGATGCATAAATAAAAACAATTTCTCGTTAATTTTACTATTTTTCTTGCAGGCTATTTCATAGGTATAGGTAATATTTGCCAACAAATATTATAAGTATAATAGAAGTTGAAACACAGAATTTATAAGGTAACTAGCCGCCTTTGGCGACCAGCTGGTTCGCCATGAGTAATGCGTTCTAAAATTTTCAATTAAGTCACATATTCATTAGCCTTGAAGTAATTCCGAACATTTATTGGCCTGAAATTAATATTTTCTATAAGATGATGGACTGAAAGTTCTAAAAGAACACATTTTCCTAACAATATTCTTTAATTTTATAAATCAGTCGGTTTTAATTATTGCTTTAGAAGACTATTGATGTAGCAACTTTTATTTAAAATATTAATAAAAATATTTTGTAAAATATGGCTCACAGAGCAAAGTATGGAGAAATCTAAAACTCATAATTCATCAATGCATAATTGGAATCAAGTTACATAAAATGCCACATAAATTCAATCAGGTTGATCGTAAATAAAGAAGATTTGTTGAATTAATGATATAGATATTGCAAACGATCATAGAATCCTTTGCCTTGCATTTTTTAAAGAAAATATCACATTTTGTATTTCTTTTATTTTATCCAGTCACGTGCTAAAAAAACATGGTTAAAATATTTCTTTAAAAATTCGTTACAAATAGGAGCTTAAGTTATGGATTAAAACACTGGTACCATTAGAAAGCAAATGTTTTTATCTTTAAATTGATGTAAAAATCATGTTTGTGCGATCATATTTTCGGAAGTTATAGCGGAAAAACGTCGAAGTTTTGCTTCAATTTTAATTCAAATTCTAATAAAAAATTCGAAAAAAGGGCTCCGACGTGCACATTCCCGACCTCCAAGGTGCACATATACCAAGTTTGGTAGCTGTAGGTCCAACGGTCTGGCCTGTAGAGCGCCAACACACACACACACACACACACACACACACACACTGAGCTTTATTATAAGTATAGATTTAAAGAATTTGCTAATTTTTAATTTCTCATGTACAAATTATGCAAAGAAAAAGTATTTTAAACTTAAATCAGTGGAGAGTCTCCCCAAAGATTTCTCGTGTACTCTCTAATAAACTTGAGATGCCACATAACACTTTATAGACCACTGACGAGTGATATTTACAAAATATTAATTTTTGGAGTGAATTTTGCAATTTTGCTGAAACTGTCGTGTCATCCTTGGCGAGTTATTTGGTAATTGATTCCTGCCATGTATCAAGAGTATCCAAAAATCTGTTTGCGTTTTAGACATATTGTTCTTAGCAGATTGAAACAAAAAATTGACACAAAACTGAGTTTATAGTCATAAAATATCATACCGAATGGGATATATTTGAATTATTTTATTAATTTATATATTTTTTCTGATATTACTGAGCGACAGATGGTACTGGTCGATCTGTATTATGATTTGACTCAAAATTGACAAAATTTTTCTACACTATAGATTTTAAATATGTGTACCGAATCTTATCTACCTTTCTTAGTTTTGTATTTATCATTTTAACTTATAGCCGAACAGCCCGACAGATAAACTTTTTCTGAAAGGATTTTACTCAAAATTTAAAAAAAAATCTGTAAATTTGGCGTAAATATCGAGTAAAAAATTTCATTTGTCTAATTCAAAGAGGTTTTGATCTTTGTCACAGACAAACGAAGGACATTTTTGAAAAATGTATTTTTTGAACTGTTTAAGGTATCCGACTACGTTAAAAACTCTGGTTATCGACCACGTTGGTGAATATTTTTTTATTGTTATTTCTTCTAGTTTGGACTTTCCTCTTTCCAAAATAACTTAATTTTTTTAGGAAAACGACGGCCTTACCAACCGTCCAGGCTCACATATTATTCTGCTAAAATTTGGCTTTAAATACAATTTTCTCAAAATTTTCATTTTCGTAAAAATTTTCCACCGTTAGCATGACATCCTCAACACTAATAGAGGTATTGACATAAAAATTTCAGTGTGTGTTTTAAATAATAGGGGCAATGAAATGAACCAAAAGTTTTATTGTTGGTGAAATACTTTCTCATTTGTAGGTGTTTTTAGAAAAATTAAGTTGTGAATTTGTGGAAAAAAATACATATATATGTATATTTCTACCCGTAAATACTTTGCATCTGAGGATTTTTGTTAGATTTTGGTTTATTTCATTGTATTTTTCCCACAAATTTACGTTGTATTTTACTATTTTTATTGTATTTGGTTTGTATCATTGTATTATATATTAGGTTGGTGCGTATGAAATGTCGGATTCTCTTTACATGCGGACGTTTGTCTCCCTGTTTTCGTTATGCTTTTGTCTTTGGCATAACCTCATTCATAGTCGTATTGTCCATTGCCAGAGACTCATTTCAGCAAAATAGGTTTTCTCGAAGGTCTTCCCTTTTGTTATTTCTTTTGAGTTTATTGCCGATATGAATTCTGCCGACATTCGCGTCATTTTCTTATATGAGTACAAACTTGGTAATAGTGCTGCAAAAGCTGCACGCAACATAAACCAAGCGTTTGGGGAGAATACGGTTAACGATCGGAAAGTGCAGCGTTGGTTCGAAAAATTTCGGACTGGCGATTTTTCACTGCAAAATGAGCCGCGCGGAAGACCCAAAACGTCTGTGAAGAATGATGACCTGAAGGCTCTAGTGGAAGCGGATCCAGCCGTATCCACGAGGGAACTTGCTATCAGGATGAAAGTTGACCATACAACGATATTGAGACACCTTTCTGAGATTGGCAAGGTTAAGAAGATGGACAAGTGGGTACCGCACGCACTGACAGAGCGAAATAAGCTGGAACGAACTGGAATATGAAGTTTTGCAGCATCCATCATATTCACCGGAACTCTCGCCGACCGATTTTCATTTTTTCAAGCATTTAGAGCTGTTTTTAAGGGGAAAACACTATGAAAATGAAGACAGTCTAAAAAACTCGATATCAGAGTTTATTAATTCTAAAGACCAAAATTTTTTTAAGACAGGCATCTACGCTTTAAAATCTCGTTGGGAGAAGTGTATTGAAGCGAATGGAGCATACTTTGATTGAATAAACAGCTTTTGAAGAAAGATATGCAGTTTTATACAATCACTTAAGAATCCGACATTTCATACGCACCAACCTAATAATTTGTGTGCAAAGAAAAATAGGATTGCTGCGTTACAATTTTGCGTAGAGTGTTAACCATTTTAGTTCAATTTCATTAAGATTTACTACTAAATTTCTTATTTCTCAAAATATATTATCAAATGATTGTATTGTATTTATAGTATTTTATATTATAACAACTCATCTAAAAACTTTAGCCTTCGGGAGGGTTGGAGTGTCAGTGATATGACTTTCCTGAGAGACAGAAACGCATTTTGGGAGTTGTTTTTGTTTGTCTATGAACTCGATGTTTCAGAAATGCTTAGAGATAGACGGATTTAATTTATATAGTCTTCACACTACATTTTATATTTTTCTCAAATTTTGCTTTAAATCTATTGAAAGGAAGTCTACCTGCCTGGCTTTCCAAATATAACATACGATGTCAACAAAATGTAGAGAGCTAGATAAATAAAATATGGTCACAAGTTCATTATATAAGATGCAAATTTTTACAAATTTTTGAACTATATATATCAAAGGATTGCCAGCTTATTGGTTAGCACTTTCAGAAGTATGTAAACATGATAATCCACTAGCGTAGTGACGTAAATAAATAAAATTTGATATGCAAATTTTGTAATTATAGTTGTAGTTGTGTGTTAAATTTTGGTTTCAAGCGGCAAGAAAATTGTCCAAAATACACATTTTGGTTTTTTTGGTACTTGTGTATTAATAAGAGCCCAACAATCAATGGCCTGAAATTACAAGCTATTAGGTTATTTCCTAATTATTGTTTGTCAATGGCATGTGGCTGGTAATATATTATTACTAGAGGTGCTCAAAGAAAAAGGTACGAAATGCGAGTATAAATGAAGATTTCATTCAAAGTATACTTCATAGGCCTGAGCACAACGATTCCATTGATTAACAAGTCGAAAGATTCCTTGTTCTGAGAATTCATGTGGCCGTGTCAAGACCCGATCCTCCACAGTACCCTTGAGTTCGCCGTCGAGTTGAAGGGCTTCCCTTTCAGATGTTTTTTTCAGAATCAGTAACTACGATGTGCACTATGAGACACTCCGAATACTACGCAGGTCGTGGCGATATCTTAATAAGCCAGATAAGATCTACGGGAATGAGCAATTGCTTTTGTCTTGTGGCTATGTTACTAGGCTTCAGATCTAAAGGTCCCTGTTTCTATTTTGAGCACATCTCACTCCCACAATGGTGACGTCGAACAATGAACCTTCAACCTTCATGCAACTGCCGTGGCGCCATCTACCCGCAACCAAAGTCGTCAAACTCACTTGACGCAACAATTCACGCTCGCTTGGCGTGACTAAAAAGCTCTCCGCTAGTCAAACAAAGATGGGCAAGGCGCATCAGACGCAACAGCTACATACACCAACCTCTCACTCCACAAACCAATTCATTATCACTGAACAACAACGCATATCGTTCGTTAACTCACTGGAGGGTGAGTCTGCGGTGATATTTTAATAAGCCAGATAACATCTACGGGAATGAGCAATTGCTTTTGTCCTGTGGTTATGTTACTGGGCTTTAGACCCTAAGGTCCCGGGTTCTATTCCGAGCAAATTTCAACTCCTACAAGGTCCATAAAGAACGAAAGACCAGGGCTACTCATGGAGAGTGGGGTTCTGCTCCATGATAACGCGCGTCCATACATTTTCAGGGTCACACATGTGGCCAAGCTCAAGTGGGAGCAGCTCGACCATCCGCCCGACAGCCCGGGCATATCACCATGTCTTTCGTCTCCTTAATAACATTCAACTAGGACAGCGAACTCAAGGGTGCTGTGAATGACCGGATCTGGTTACGGTTATAGGAATTCTGGGAACAAGGATTCCTTCGGCTCGTTAATCAGTGGTATCGTTGTGCTCTGGCCTAAGATGTATACTATGAATAAAGTCTTTCTTTATACTCAGTGTAGTTTCGTACTTTTTCATTTGAGCATTCCTTATGCATTTATTTAAAAAGTATTCGAGAAGACAACTCCTGCAGATTTTATTTGTTGTAGATAATGTTGTTAAAGGAGTTTATTTAAATAAACATATTTAAAACTTGTACAGAGACACGAAATGACTTAACTAAACTTTCTAAAATGCAAATTTTGAAATGGGTCCAAGAAATTTCAGAGAATTTAAAAAGCTGTTAATTATGCGAAAAGATAATATATCCATGTTCAGTTTTAGAGCTGATACTAAGAATTGTTATATTCAGTGAATGTATGCAGTTTTGATTTCAAAGTACTGCTTCCAAACACGTTTTTCTTAAAATAAGGTAGCAAACATAAATTATAGTTTACAAACAACTCATCTTGCAATGTTTTTTACGGGAGCTGAATTTAAACTAGCGAAAACGTTAAAGTTTCTAGAGATACACAAAATAAAAGATGGCGATACACAAGTTAAAAATAGACCGCTTCTTTCTGATGTGATATATCGACGCTTTCAATTTTCAAGTTCCAACTATCTCAGTTAGTAAACAGAGATAGCTGGTCTGACATTTTTTATTGTTATTTTAAAATCACTGGAAAAATTGTAATGCTTTTCTCTTTTAATTATTTATATTTTAATATCTTAACCTATTTAAATAAGAATTCTTAATTTAAAACATTTTTTGGCAGTAATTTAGATGAATCTCAAAATAAGGATTGAAAAATTATTAAAAAAACAATTTTTAATTAATTAAATTAAAATTAATTTTTTCAAGTGCTTGAATTTTTTGATTAAATTTTTTTCTTCAAATGAGACGACGAGGAAGATAAAAATTATTACTATATTAACTTTCTTAAAATTAAAAAAAAATGTTTTTAAAAATTTGATTTTGAGTCTATGAAGTAAGAGAACTTTTACACATTAACTAAAAATATATGTTATCATTATCTTTTTTCATGAGATTTTCTTATTAAGAGTTTAATTTACTTTATTACACAGTCAAAATCTATCTATCTATATCTATATATAAAAAGGAATTTATTTTCTAGTAGTACGCTATAGAAATGTCAACTGTGGCAGTGAATTTCTTCATGTTTTGCTGGTAAATATTACAAAACACCAGAAGAGTTTTACTGGCAATTGATTAAACAATTTTTTTTTGTAAATTACTTTCATTGCACATGCGTAATGTTTACAAACAAAACAATTTGATTGCGTCCATTAGTTGTGTTGTAAGCTGAGCATAAAATAACGAAATATGATGAAGAGATATATCAAAGAAATGTTTCTTATAAAACTAATATTTTTTTTTAATTTGAAATTTTTTCTGAAATTTTCCTGTTATTCGAATTTTATCTCTTGCTTTTGACTGTCATTGGAATAATAAATTCAATGCACGTATGCCAAAATAGTTCCTGAGATATCACCCCTTCTCCAAAATTAAGAGCCATACCAGAGAAATGACATTTGGCTTCTGGCTTTGGATTTAATGTACACAACGGCAACATAAACAGGAGATCTATGATAGGATAGGTTAATAACTTGGAATCTCTTTGATGCCAAAACTGCGAGTTTTGCATGAAATGGAAAAGCCTCAGTTTCCATAAAAAGTTGAAAAAATAATTTTATTGATAAAAAATTATAAATTAAATTTGTTTTACATTTCGAAATGCGAAAAGAAATATTTTGTGGACAAAAAATCATTCAAAAGCCTTTCTCAAAAATGTAGTTACCGATATCTTAGATAAATATAAGTTATAAATAAATTTAAAGACATAGTTATTAGATGTTGCCAAATTCCAATTATTTAAAAAGCAGAAATGGAAGAAAAATAGAGGAACAAAGGATTTTGCCTGGTTTTTCAAGCAGTTATACACTGATGGAAAAAAAATCCCAACACCAAGAAAAATTATTGTACAGTAATGAAAATTTAGGAATATATTTGTCTAGGTAACAAATTTAATTGGTTAAAGTTTCAAGATCACAGGTAGAGCCATTGGCGAGAAGAGCCATTTCAAATGTGAAATGTTGGTACACTAGTAACCGGTGTAACCGCCAGAATTTTGAATGCAAGCATGCAAACGTGCATGCATTGTGTCGTACAGGTGTCGGATATCAGTTTGTGGGATAGAGTTCCATGCCTGTTGCACTTGGGCGGTCAATGCAGGGACGGTTAATACTGGTTGTGGATGACGCTGGAGTTGTCGTCCAATGATGTCCCATACGTGCTCGATTGGAGAAAGATCTGGTGATCTAGCAGGCCAAGGCAACATGACGACACTCTGTAGAGCATGTTGGGTTACAACAGCGGTATGAGGGCGAGCGTTATCCTGTTCGAAAACACCCCCTTGAATGCTGTTCATGAATGGCAGCACAACAGGTTGTATCACTAGACTGACGTACAAATTTGCAGTCAGGGTGGGTGGGATAACCACGAGAGTGTTCCTGCTGTCATACGAAATTGCTCCCCAAACCATAACTCCAGGAGTAGGCCCTGTGTGTCTAGGCCGCAGACAGGTCACTAGCAGGCGTTCACCTGGCCTCCTTCTAACCAACAAACGGCTATCACTGCCACCAAGGCAGAACCGGCTTTCATCAGAAAACACAACAGATCTCCACTCCGTCCTCCAATGAGCTCTAGCTTGACACCACTCACGTCACTAACGGCAGTGGTTTGGAGTCAGTGGAATGCACTATACAGGGCGTCTGGCTCGGAGCTGTCGAAGTAACCGATTTGTAACATTTCGTTGTGTCACTGTGGTGCCACCTGCAGCTCGAATTTCAGCTGCAGACGCAGTACGATTAGCCACAGCCATACGCCGAATACGACGGTCTTCCCTCTCAGTAGTACCACGTGGCTGGTCTTCTTGAGGCAGTACCTTCCCTTGACCACTGCCGCCAATACTCATGCACAGTGGATACATTCCTGCCAAGTCTTTCAGCAATATCGCGGAAAGAAAACCCACCTTCTCGTAGCCCTACAACACGACCTCGTTCAAACTCAGTGAGCTGTTGATAATGGCTTCTTCGTTTTCTCAGAGGCATCCTTGACTAACATTAACCCACTACGTCAAATCTCAACTGTAAATAACGATCACGAACCTTACAGCGCTACAGGATTTTTTTTCCATTTTATTACATTCAGTTAAAAGAAAAATGTAAAAACTACTGTGTTTATATCCTTATTTAAAACATTAAAAACAAATGTTGTTTTACATCTTAAAAGAAAATGAAATAACCTTTCTTGCCAATTAGTCAATTATTCTGATCCAGTTTGATCCCAATAAATTGGAATAAATGGATTATTATACCATAAAATTAATATCATAAATGACTGTTTAGTAATATAATCTAAATTGAGATTATTCGCTTTCAGATCAGCGGTTTGACCACGATATTAATAGCATTTAGTAATTAGTTTAATAGTAATATTATATTGTGGGCCATATTATATGACATTAATAACGATCAGCAATTCCAGTCAGCTTTGTTATACATTTTATGAAACTAAAAAACTATTTTAAATTATAATTGTAAATAAACTTGGAATATCTTGATCGTTTAGCTATCTAGACGACATGGAGAAATTAATTAATGAAATTGGTTTATTGGTTTAGATTAGCTGCATTCTAAAATCAGCTGTTCTCCGAGGAACGTTTTATTTTACACGAAATCTTTCGGAAATGGAGGACAGGAGAAGAACGGCAATTGATGACGCCTCTAAGCTTCGTGAGTACTAAATACTAAATAGAAATGGGGAAAAATGGGTTGGGTTAGAGGAATAGAATATCTTGGTTTAAAAAAAAATAGAGACTAAAATATTGTTGAGATTTCTATCAAAAATGGCAGATGCTGGGAGACAGATGATAGTTGATCCTGTATCTGAGGGCCATGAAATTTAAAAAACTATTTTAAATTATTTTTGTAAAATAAACTTGCAATATCATGATTGTTTAGTATCTAAACGACATGGAGAAATTAGTTAATGAAATTGGTCTATTGGTTGAGATTGACTGCATTCTAAAATCAGCTGTTCTCCAAGGAACGTTTTATTTTACACGAAATCTTGCGGAAACGGAAGACAGAAGAACGACAACTGATAACGCCTCTAAGCTTCATGAATTTTCATACTAAATAAAAATTAGCGAAAACGGTTAGGGTTGGAGGAATAGGATATCTTGAGGGTTTTTTAAACACAGACTAAAATATTGTCGAGATTTCAGTCGACAATAGTAGATGCTGAGAGACAGGCATCTACCATTATGGCCTTCAGATACATGATCGGTACTATAATCATGTATTTGAAAGCCACGAAATTTTATTATACGTACAAATTGGAGTAATTAATATATTGCTTGGGATTAGTTATATCTAAATTTTCCTTTATAGAGAATGTATAGAAATGTCATGTTTTTGAGACTCTTCCTATCATGAAATAAATAAAAAATGTTGAAAATGCGTGAATGATTATTGTTAGAGGAATTAACCATAATCATTCAAGCATTTAAGTTTTTTATGGTTAATTTTAATAACCCTCTTTTATTTTAAATAATATTCGCTGTATTGCGTCATGCTTCAAGCATAATCCTTATTTGACATTCTTCCCCATATAATGAAAGTCTCATTTCGAATATTCAACGCCAGAAGTTGAAATCTCCTGTGATGCAAGTAAAAAACACGTCTAGACGTGGGGAAATAGTTATGATGCATTTTTAAAAGAAGCAGAAGACTTTTCATGAATTTGAAATGAAGTTTTGCAAAACAGAGAAAAATTTGTGAAAGAAAATTTCACCACGATCTTTCTTATTAAATGGGAAATCTTACGCAACTTTAAAATTCCTTGATTCCTATCTTAAATAAAAAGCATATAGAGTCAGCATTTCGCAAAATTCAACATATTCATCATCGAGAGAATGGGGGGGGGGGGGAATGGACTTCTGTCCAATATTACTCAGCGGAAAGGCTACTTGTTTTACTTCAGAAAAAAGTTTCGCTAATGTGTTAATAATTATTCGACATTAATACATATTTCTACATATTTCGCATATCTGAAATACACATTTCTTTTCATTATGGATCGTATATTCATTTTTTAAGAAAAAATATGTGTCATTAAGAAATTTGTGCCCTACTCGCTTTTTTAAATCTCTTAATTGTTTTAGAAATATTGCGGAGCTGTCGTTACAAATTTTTTCAAGGACCATCATTCTGAAACTTTAAAGCATAATAAAGTTTTAAGATTGATTCACTGCTCTATTTAGAAATTTAATTTTAATTGTAGCATTGATAATGAATTTACAAAATGTGTACTTATAACTATCATATGATGCTTATGGCATAAACACGAATCTAAAACATGAAAAGTATTGTAGTAGAATATAGGTAATTTTTAGAAAAAGCATTTATTTTAAAAGTATTAAGAAAAATTCGGGAATATAATTAAAAATATTTTGAATATAGTTAAAAGTTATAGAAAATTACACAAGAAAGCAATTTGACATTACTGAAAAGATTATTGTTATTTTTCTAATTTTTAAGTGACATAAAAGTGGTTTTGATCTAATAATATAAAGTGATATATACATAATATACAATAATAAGTAGGCCGCGGTATCCTGGTTGGTAGAGCGTCAGTCTCGTAACCGAAAGGTAGCGGGCTCTGTCCTCGTCTTGGCCAAAGACCACCGTGTTGGCTAATGGCAGTTGGGGCACGTTATATATGTCGAGACTGCAAAGTCCTCCAAGTTCCCATAACAAAACGATACCTCTGGGGGTACTGAATCAGGGATGAGTCGGTCTCTGATTTGGATCTAAATTCCGACTTGCTGATGGATGAATGAGTGTATGAATGAGTTCGACCACCCCCTGAAAAGGGTTGTGTCGTGTGTTTGAACTAGAAGTCGGACTTCTGCCCTCTGGGTGCTCAAGGGTCTTTAAACTCAGAAGCTACTGCACCCCCTTTCCGTGAAAAACATGGACACGACAACAACAACAATAATAAGTGAGAAAAATTTATGAAGTTTCGTTCAATTTTTAATTAAAAATGTAATTAAAATAAAAAAAATCCTATTGAACACTTTTTATCAAGGAAGTGATACCGTGTAAGATTTGGTTAGTTCTCGTAGAGCGTTTAGATCGACTTTTACACTTCATCATTTCCATTTATAAAAGCACTATCACATTGAAAGACTTTCTTGCACTAATCAAATGATACAGTCAAGAAACTCAACAAAGCTTTTCGGGGGAAAAAGCTTTTGAAAAATCTATATATTTAAAATAATAAGAAAAACTAAGGAACTAATATTCTAAGCTCTACTAGTTAGCCCAATTATTGTGGTAGATGATGATGTTGTAACCTCCCTCTGTCCCATTCATGATAAGTGACATTTCCAGTCAGCTGTGATACCACCTGTTAAAACCCTTAATGATTAAATTCCTCAGATTGCGAGATGGGGAGTCTTTTAAACTCGTGTGATTGCCGCATTTGGTAATTAGTGACACCACAAGCGTGTGGATTTTCATCGTTTAAGAGAAATTTACTACACCATCAATAATAAGGAGTTTTAAACCATCAAGATGCTAAATTTTTCGCACCGTGAAGCGATTATCATTAACATGTGTTACAGTACGGTCAGTTACTTGGACGCATCATAAACGAACATTCCCACAATCGACTGGTACCTCTGACGGGGGCATTTTGCTGATCAACTATTGGAGCGATGGAGAGCTTAAGTGGACCGATGTGAAATAAGAGGCGGAGATTGGACAAAGGGGGTCTGTCTCCTCTCCTTCAAAAATGCGGGTTTTTTTGAAGGAGAGGAGAGAGATTTCTTGGATTGCGGACTGTTGAATTACGCTCCGTCTTTGAGTAGCCTTGTTAACTAACAACCTGTTAGCTTCTCCGAATTGACGGGGAATTCTTTTCACGATAACCTTCCATCTTCGACTGTTGTGCAAATATCCTCAACTTCCCAATGGTGTAAATATCAAATATTTTAACCTAGATTCGAACAAGTTGTTCTTATGTAAATATATGGCTGTAAATAAACCAATTGTCTGAAATTACTATCTTATTTGATCTGTTTTCGCTCACCTTTCTCGATGCCACCCAATCATCTCATTCCGTGTAATCACGTGACTCAACGCAATCACGTGACGCGAGAAGTTGATGTATTTATTGCTGTTCTGTTCTATTTTGTGTTGTGTTGCATTAAAAAGTTTGTGTCTAACATCGCGTGGTTATTATGAAGAGTAATATATTAGAGATAATTAACAAAATGGATGCAGTGTGAGGAGTAACTAATATGGTCTGTCGATGTGTAGTGTGAGGAGTAACTAATATGGTCCGTCGATGTGTTGTGCGAGAAGTAACTGATATGGTCCGTCGATTTGTTGTGCGAGGAGTAACAGATATGGTCCGTCTATGTGTTGTGTGAGGAGTAACTGATATGGTCCGTCGATGTGTTGTGTGAGGAGTAACTGATATGATCCGTCGATGTGTTGTGTGAGGAGTAACTGATATGGTCCGTCTATGTGTTGTGTGACGAGTAACTAATATGGTCCGTCGATGTGTTGTGTGAGGAGTAACTAATATGGTCCGTCGATGTGTTGTGTGAGGAGTTAACAATCGGTGAGGATGAAAACATTACAACGTATTGGGAGGAAGGAGTAAAGAGGTATGAAATAAAAGTTGTTGGATCTTGAAGGAAAGAGTTCCTGATTCGGAACTACTTTGATATGGCCTCCAAATCGGAAATTTGGCACATTTTTTTCTCGCCAAGCAAAATACCTGTTTTTGGTGCTTTTTTTTCTCGCCAAGATGGATTCTCGCAAAATAAAACCTAAATTGGCAACACCAAAATAAGAAACAGCAACCCTAAAAAGTCCGTAGGGACTGCCAGATTTGGCGCGTAATTTTTGGGAGGGTATATCAAAGTAGTTCCCCTGATTCTATGATTTTCTTGTTAATTTTAATTATTAGTCGCATTTGGTGAACAGATGATTTGTTAAGGATAATCTCAATCATTAAAAATGTTATTTTAATCATTTTATGTATTTTCCATTAATTCATACGAATCTTTCTAATAATGGTCATAGCGCAATCAAAATCATAAAAATCCGGTTGATCTATCTTTTGATTTTGCGATATTGTTACTTTTCTTTTGCAGTTATCTCAAAACTATGAAGATATTAAAATTAAATTTCCAGTAAAAAATTGCAAAATTATATAAAAACACAAAGGGCATATATACATGTGTGTAGGATGGTATGTAGTCAGGGAAACAAAAAAAAACATATAAAGTAAAATCTAAATCAGTATTTTAGATAAATTACAAATGTATAAAATATTTATAAAATTTAGTGTAAATATAACAATATGTGAAATTCAATACTTGTTATACATTTCAGTAAAGAAATTCTGATTATCACATCATATTTTCTTTGATATCTAGTCCATATAATTCTCTTTTAACACCTGTTGTAAATTTATTTAAATGCAATCTTAAATACTTTCGAGAATGTGCTGTTAAGAGAATGCTGTTACTGTATTTCATTTTTATTTAGGGCAATTTATCTCTTAACACTGCCTTCGGCTGCTCCTTAATGTGTGAAATATTCTCAGATGAAAGATTTTAAACAAAAGGATTTTATTTCGTTCAAATTCGAGTCCACGTGTAGGAGATAATGTTCCATCGAAATGTTGAAAATGAATAATTGTATTGCATAGAACTTGGAATTTCTGGAAAATGTATGAGGTTGTTATACGAAACATTTAAATGAATAACTTTGGTTTCGAAGAAGTTTTGCTGGTGTGTGGAAATTTTATTTTTTAGTCATCTTACGGAACAAATATGAGATATTTTATTCATCGAGAATATGTACAAAGCGATCATTTGGCTATACAAAAATATAACAATAGAAAAGAACTGTGTAAGCAGTAATTATTTTATTGCTTTATGAAAGAAAAGTTTTGCTGGTGGGTGGAAACTTTATTTTTTAGTCCTTTTACCCAACAAATATGAGAT
>JAPMOQ010001064.1:84181-100699 GCA_026543055.1 Argiope trifasciata | reverse complement strand
AATTTCCTAAATGGTGGTAAGTTCTCATTCCCCTAGTTGATACAAAAATGTGATTGAGTAATGATAATAAACATGCATTACTCACCTCGCCTGCGATTGCTCTTTTCGCGCCGAAATGAAGTCATATCGAACGTATAAAATTGACATTAATTCAAGTTGTTATTAAAATTAATCATTCAGTCATCAACATACAAGAGAGCCAATCTGAAAAAAATACTAAGCATTTAATTATTTGAAATTATTTACAGAATTATATACAGGAATTTTAGTATGCGTTGGAGCTGAAGCGCTCATCGCAAAGCTGACCGAAAAAGTTCCAATTCCGTTTTTAGGAATCGCTGGAGTTTAGTTGTCTCAGTAGCAGTAGAAGTGCTTTCGTGATAATAGCTACCACCTACCGTTAATGATACGTGCCTCTTACTGGAGGGGTTGTACTATCTCCGGTAATGCCTTTAGGGTTCAACTCTAAGTCCCGTAAATGCGGTAGCTGTAGCCCAGTCAGCCATTTTTTTTTCATGTGCCTTCGAAGCTGGTATTTTATGATTGCCTATTATTGTTCCAGATTATTTGATATCCACGTTTGTGCTTACATTATTGAGGCAGATATTCAATTTTATAAATATTATAATAACTATGTGAACGTACTAAAACATAAAGGAGCTTGACATGCAAAATATTGATACTTGATCAATTATTAACCCATTTGCATCATGTAAAAATATGAAAAAAAAAGGCCCATATCACGGAAATTTTTTTATTTCATATTTAGGTGTAAAATTGCATAAAAGTAAAAAAAAAAATTTTTTTTGAGCATTGTTTGTTAGTAATTTTGTTCAGTGTGGTAATATTTGAAATGTGGGATGCATATAGATATATAGTATATAATATGAATATTGTATATATCATATGCATAGCATATAATATGATGCAGCGTATATATACGCTCCAGTGATAGTGACCAGGAAAATTGAGCGTATATGATGCAAATGGGTTATATGATGCGTTATGGGTTATATATGGTTAAACGCGTATATGATGCAAATAGGTTAATATTATCTTAATATTTTATGATTATTTTAATTTGCATTTTCTAGAAAATCCTTTATTTGATAATTAGCGAAATAAATTTTAAAATGAGCATACTTCGAATTCCACATTCAGTCTAGCGGCTCTATGTAACTGCCTAGTCTGCCTTATTGGAAATAGGCCAGTATGTAATGTAATGAAGTTTATTCATTTGATATGAAACACGTGCTTAATGTAATTGCTTATATCATCTAATACCAAAAAGCGTAATCTTATGACGAACAGTTGATTGTTATCTAAAATATTTTCCTTAAATATTAGACAATGAATGCATTCCATTACGAAATAAGTACATTTCAACATCCTTATATCCTTTCAGCATGGTGTCCATTTCAAACATTTAAGATTTAAAAAATATGTCGACAAAATGTATATATTTCATCTTCCAGATTTGCACTATGTGAAATTGCATTTCCTTTTATTTACGAGGGTTATTGAGTTTATATTATGTTTTAGATTTAGTTTGTTGTAGATGGTATAAAGTTAAAGCATTATTTCTGTGAAATGTTTTATTAGATATCACCGGTGATTAATTTATATATATATTGGTAACTGATTAAATATTTTAATTATATTTTTATACACGTTGTATAAGGGAAGCTGAAATACCTATAGCTGATTAATTTCGGCTTTAAAAATATTATCAACATTTTACAATCAAATACAAAGCAACAAAAACACAAAAATACGTGTTAACCTTTGGCATGGGGGCAAACGTATTTTTACGTTTTTTGCAGTCTGTCACTGGAGCGCTGGTCACGTAAGAATACGTATTTAGTAAAAAAAAATGCCCGCTTCACACGTAAGTTGGCGGCGAAGTATACCCACATGTCAAGTGTTAAATATACGGAATATATTGGAATACGTATTAAATAAGACTCAAAATGCGCATGCTTTGCTTCCAAAGAAAAAAAAACAATAAAAAACATTGCAGAAAAATTGAATTAATATAATTTATTAATTTTTCATTCATATTAATTAACAATAAAATTAGTGTTTAAGTAATCTGTCATTTTTAATTCTTTAATTTTCGATGTGAACCAGTTGGAAACAGATAACATGAATGCAAAATCTTAGGATTATTTTTGTCTTTAGATCATAATAGATGTCGTGTGTATATACTAATGTTGAATTCCATTAGAGTTAAAATGATGTTTCAAAAGTTTAATTATCAGTTTTTCATTCCAATCAAATTCTAAAATATCATTTCCGCTTTTTATAAATTTATGAAAATGCTATAGTAAAAAGCGATATATATATTTTTATAGTATTATGTTTTATTATAGTATTTTATTTTTATAGTATTCGATGAAAATGCTATAGTAAAAAGCGGATTCTACTTCATCATTCAGCTAATAAAACCAGCATTATCACATTGAAATTCTTATGCACGATTTAACATTTTATATGTCAATTGTTTGTTTTGGTTATATGTTTATACCTTTGATGGTTAACTGATAATTCGAATGCCTGATTATTTCAAAATCTATAAAATCAAATATTTTAATATAAAAATTAGATATTTTATTTTTTAATGTCTCACAAAAAATCTTCCAAAATATGCCGGGTTTTTTAAAATAAAAATATGAGTTTCACTATAGTCGCGTGATATTTCAACTGAGTCAACTGATGCAATTATCAAAATTGCAATTAAAATTTCTCATCGGTAATATTTTCAAATTCTTAAAATTTGCATATTATAGATTTTTATTGATAGAACGATGCGATTTCAAATAATATTTCTTGTATTGAATAATATTTTTTTATTATTGGTAGTAGAATTTTAAACTTATCAATAGTTTTCTCCTTATTAGTTGATATGGATTTCCTTTTAATTCTGAATCGGAAAAAACTATAAGCTAATTTGTAAATATGAAAAAAAAATTACATTATTAAATTTAATATTTCTTTAATAAGCAAAGCCTTCAACTAATATTAATTTATATATCAGAAACGGTCTGTCAAATTCAGTTATTTCAAAAGATAAATCTTCAGGTATATTAATCTTTTTAAATCTTAAAATGTGTATGCTTGAAATAAAATAAATGATATACTCTAATGAAACTTTTTAATAAATTACTCTAATACATTAACTATTTCAGATAAAACATCCATATATGTTTTTCAAATAGCTTTGATGAAACTTTTTAAAGAATATCCACAATAAATCATATCTAACACAGAAAGACAGAAGATTTACTTTCTTGGTTCTGGAAAATCTCCATCAAGTAATGACATAAAAACAAATTTCTCGTGCCTGTTTATTTTTTTAAATTAAAAATTAATATTCTTAATCTTTTTTGCAAATATAGAATTCGCTTTACCTAATTCTTTGGAATTAGAATTTAAATAGCCTCTCATACGTAAAAATTGAAATCCTGTCCTTTTGTCACTTTGTTTTCATTTCGACTACGTTTTCACTTGCTGTAATGTCACTGGCATTGAATGTGTATAGTGGACAATAGAAACAGTTATGTTTGATATGACTATGATACTACATAGTTTCCATTGATAGCTCACTCCAGGAAAAGGAAGGCATTTCGATGTTTAATCACCTGTTGGCACAGAATCACACAATGCAATCATCAAACCATGCAGAAGAGGATTTAATAGTAAATAACCTATACACTACCATGATGAGCATTGGACAAATATTTGATTTTGGCGGAATCAGTTTTAACCCTTAAATGGGGCGGTAAAAATTTAGGATGTAACTGGGGAGGTGTGGTCTATAAGACCGTATTTTCTTTACACTCGAATCATATTTTCTGATGAAAGTATTAGATTGAAAACCAGCCAATATATATATATAATAATATTATTTTGAAAAATTTCTAAAACTTATCTCTGAAAAAAAGTAAATGTCTTGGAACATACCTATTCTTCTCAAATTACATGTAACATTAAATAACATTCTTGAAAAAACATATTACTTTATAATTTTTAAATCACATTTATTTTCCCAGTATATAAAAGCATTTAGAAAACAATATAAAGTAAAATTCAACAATCGGTCCTTTTTTTATCAGCTTGTGTGACTTGCATAGTACGGTTTTCTAGAGCATTTTAAATACAGTAAAAACTCTTTATTCGCTGGGTATATGTTCCATAAATAAAATATGCCGCGAGTACAGAAACCGTGAGTACGTAATTGTCATTTATATGGGATTATAAGGGATACGTCCCCAGGTAACAATATATATATATATATATGTATATATATATATAAAAATTTAATTGAAGTTTTTGAACATTTTGATTAATTAGGCAAGGTTTGAAGAATTTTGTAATTTTCTCTTGCTTGGCAGTTTATAAAAGCTCCTTCAATTCAGACTGATACGCAGCAGTAGCAGTAGCCTCTTATAAATAAGACTTCGTTCCAAAGACAGATCAATGTTCATAAAAAAATCGCAAAACTCATTTGCCATTCTTAAACCTTCACAAAGATTTTTGAAATTAAATATCACGTTTCAGTGCTTATTGAAACCTCTTCTTCAATGGGCTGTGAATTGAACATTTCCTCCGAGTCGGTTTCAGTCAGATCTTCATTTTGTGATTCAAGCAATTCCTGAATGTCACTTGATTCTATCTGTTCGAACCCATCTCGTCCCATTCCATTCGCGATTTCGGCTATGTTTGCAGTTTGCATTTAACTATATATTTTAGACTAATTTGTAATAAGATCTATTTTACTTTTTTTATTAGTCCATTTGACGGCATTTACAAAGGATATTGGGTTGGATACCTATTGGAATCCTTTTATTATTATGTATGTACTTATTAGATCCGCAAATAACGAAATTTTTAGCTGCGAATATAAGAATTGTCTCGCATTTTTTTTAAATTCGCGAATAGTGAAAACGCGAATGAAGGAAGCGCGAATAAGGTGCTTGTACTGTTTACAGATTAAGAACTAGTATAAAAATCAACCTATGAATTCTGTATCATATGATATAATATCTTGGTATATTAATATATTTTATAAATTTTTCAAAAAACATTATCACTAGAGAAATTTTGTTTGAACATATATATCAGAATTAGTTGAATGCAAACTTTTATCAAAAAGTTTTTCTGTACAATTATTCTTATTACTAAAATCACTTTCTACTTGATTTAAAAAGTGTCTGGAGCATTGCGTCATAATAGAACAAATAAATTGGATGATATTTTAGGGCAAAAGTTTTCGCGCCATATGCTAAGTCTTGTTTATCACTGGGGCATTAACGAGGATGAACGGTCTGAGTGACGTTGCTTAAAGAAATAACTGTATTTTAAAAACCATTTGATGAAATCGGTAGAAAAAGTGCAGGTGTATTGAAGTTCATGAAACAGGAAGTTACAGGGTCAACCAATTTAATTGAGCTAAAAATAAAATAGGGTTGAGCGAAAGTCCATCTCTAGAGATCTCATAGGCCGCACGTCCCCAGTTAAGGGTTAAAAAATGTCATTTGAAGCATAAACACCACCATATTACAGTGCCTTATTTTCACAGTAATCTAAGTTTATTAATATTCCAGAAAAAGGTTCAGTTCTTTCAAATGGAAATGCAAATTTTTACAGTTATTTAAACTGTAGGGAATACAAATAATTGTAACCTATGAACTGGTCCTGATCTGGTGCGACGTAACCAGAAACTATTCTCGTGCATCGTAATCTTAATCGTAAAGTAAATCAGAAAACCAGATATAAATATCCAATCAATCAATCAATCAACATTCTCTTCTCTTTCTTTTGATCGTCGGCACGAGGCTAGGTTCAGCTCATAGGATGTATATATACTGTTGTGTTTAATAAATTGTTTTAATAAGAATGTTAAGTGATTGGAGCCCAAAACATCAATCTTCTATTTCCACACTCAACATGATCACTCCAATTCTTACAAAGCTATTCTTTCTGGATATTAATAAGTAAGGCCATGAGTGCTTATTTTTACCAAAAAAGAACGACAAGCAGCTGAAGGACTGACAGTTAATAACAAACATTTGAAGTGTCCATTCGAATGACTACTTCTCTGACAATGGCTTGAAGCAAACATTGATTAATAATTAATAATTTTTAATCAATGTTAACAATTGTAAGGCATCTATGGCAGACGATTTTCAGCTACAGCAGTGTCACGGGATTCATAAAATGCAAAGTCTTTCAGTGATCACATAATAGGTATTTAGAATAAATTTATATGATTCTATGTATTGCTTACAATCCTATGAATATGGTAATAACTCCACATTCTTCCCGGTGATGAGTGGATATTTTTATTAACACATTCACTGCCCCTACCACTGATATCAAGGCCATCTATCTAATTAGATGACCCCTTCTTTGCTATCTTTTAATTGTAGTAGAGAATTTGTCATTTAATAACATAGATGGTTTGGCCCTATTAAAGAACGCAATCTACGAGTTACCTCGTAGATAGCAGTTAATGTGTTAAATAATGAAATAATTAAAAATTTTCTGAAATAAATAAATTAGATGGTGGTTTCTACTGCCCTATACAGACTGTCAATCAAAACCGGATAAACTCTGCACAGCCAGATTCGTTGTTTAGAATTCAGAAAATATACCCAAAGAACTGTACATCTACGACTTGTAGTTTTGGAAAAAACGCAAGATAAAAGGTATGAAGTCATATCCGGTTTACATAAAAACCTTTATTAGAAACCTGAACATCATTATTGGACATCGGGATCATGTTTCATGGCCACCATGATCTCCAGATCTGACCCTTTTCTTCCTATGGGGCCATGAAAAGGAATTCTTTTATAGAGATACAGTTACTTCAGAAATGGGCTTAGTTGCTTGTCTCCACAGGATATTTACTTTTGTGCAATGCTAGAGTGCTAGAACGTGTATAGTCAACCCTTCGTTGATATGTGCATGCATGCCTCCACAATCATGAACATCTTCCTATTTAAAATTATGCAAGCACTAATGTTTATGTTTCGAATAATTTTTTTCCTCAAACCGGATATGATGTCAAACCTTTTATCTCGCTTTTTTTTTCGAAAACTACGGATCGTAGAACAGTTATTTGGTCATTTTTAATGTATTCCAAACAACGAATCTGGATGTGCAGAGTTTATCCCGTCTTGCTGGGACACCCTGTATAAACTTCTCAAATCCGAATAAACATTTCAAGAATCTAAATATGGTCACGATTGTTTGCTAGATTTTAATATAAAAACTTGCGTTAACTAAACTTTTGATAATACACTGATGGAAAAAAATCCCAACACCAAGAAAAAATTACTGTACAGTAATGAAATTTTAGGAATACATTTGTCTAGGTAACATATTTAATTGATTAAAGTTTCAAGATCACAGGTAGAGCCATTGGCGAGAAGAGCCATTTCAAATGTGAAATGTTAGTACATAAGTAACCGATGTAACCGCCAGAATTTTGAATGCAAGTATGCAAACGTGCATGCATTGTGTCGTACAGGTGTCGGATATCAGTTTGAGGGATGGAGTTCCATGCCTGTTGCACTTGGGTGGTCAATGCAGGGACGGTTAACGCTGGTTGTGGATGACGCTGGAGTTGTCATCCAATGATGTCCCATACGTGCTCGATTGGAGAAAGATCTGGTGATCTAACAGGCCAAGGCAACATGTCGACACTCTGCAGAGCATGTTAGGTTACAACAGCGGTATGAGGGCGAGTATTATCCTGTTGGAAAACACCCCCTTGAATTCTGTTCATGAATGGCAGCACAACAGTTGTATCACTAGACTGACGTACAAATTTGCAGTCAGGGTGCGTGGGATAACAACGAGAGCGCCCCTGCTGTCATACGAAATTGCTCCCCAAACCTTAACTCCAGGAGTAGGCCCTGTGTGTCTTGGCCGCAGACAGGTCACTAGCAGGCATTCACCTGGCCTCCTTCTAACCAACAAACGGCTATCACTGCGACCAATGCAGAACCGGCTTTCATCAGAAAACACAATAGATCTCTACTCCGTCCTCCAATGAGCTCTAGCTGGATACCACTCACGTCGCAAACGGCAGTGGTTTGGAGTCAGTGGAATGCACTGTACAGGGCGTCTGGCTCGGAGCTGTCCTTGAAGTAACCGATTTGTAACAGTTCGTTGTGTCACTGTGGTGCCAACTGCAGCTCGAATTTCAGCTGCAGACGCAGTATGATTAGCCACAGCCATACGCCGAATACGACGGTCTTCCCTCTCAGTAGTACCACGTGGCCACCCGGAACCTGGTCTTCTTGAGGCAGTACTTTCCCTTGACCACTTCCGCCAATACTCATGCACAGTGGATACATTCCTGCCAAGTCTTTCAGCAATATCGCGGAAAGAAAACCTACCTTCTCGTAGCCCTACAACACGACCTCGTTCAAACTCAGTGAGCTGTTGATAATGGCTTCTTCGTCTTCTCAGAGGCATCCTTGACTAACATTAACCCTCTACGTCAAATCTCAACTGTAAATAACGATCACGAACCTTAAAGCGCTTATTTAAAGCCAACCTCATTGACATGTTCATAGTGCCGCTATTAGCGCCACACTTACGCGCGTAGCTCGAAATTTGAATCGACGTCATCTTTCAGATGTATAAACACGCCTACCAAATTTCGTTTATCTAGCACTGCTCCTTCCTAGTGTTGGGATTTTTTTCCATCATTGTATATTGAATCACCTTATAATATTATAAAATTTTGATTTTCCATGTGAATAACTGAGCATTTTTTTTTTGAATCTATCCTTTGATCCTTGACGAATTTCTTGGCGATATAGTTCTGGCATCCGACTAACAATAACCAAAATAGAATTTATGTTTTAGATATGTTTTTCACATTCAATTTTGACTCTTAACTAGTCTTATAGTAAGAAAATAACGTACAAAATTTCATATATTTAAGTCATAATATTTTTTGGATTATGACATTTACATGTTTGTAAAACTGACAACAGACAATCAACTACTTGGTTATAAATTTAATGGGTATCTGCACTTTAGATGTTAAATCTGTTTCCCAAATTTTATCTGTATATCCCTTTTCGTTTTAAAGTTATTATTTTAGATTCGCATAGTTAAATAGATAACTTCGATTAGAAAATTTCAACTGATAGAAATTATACAATCAAGTATTTTATCTTGATTTCGTCCAAATTTTGATGGAAGTTTACAAGTAAAGACTATCTAATTAATATCAATCACCTTTACTAAAATGTTTTTAGGCTTTCGCATTTGCAATCATGCAGACGTAATGCAGAAAATGTGTTTTTCGAACTCAGGTAGGTGGATTCATCAAAATCTATGTTTTCTTTTGACGATTATGTTATTTACGATAACGCAACGACGATTTATGATTTTTATGTAAAAATCGGCAAGATTTGGATGAACAACGACAAACCATTGAAAACTGATTATACTTTCTAAAACGTTGGACACATCTTTTAATAAATTGCTCGTCAAGATCCAACAAGGGAAAGACTAAGAATGATTACCACATCTTTTGCATTGCTCATATACGGTTCTGCATGACTTTCTACGTCTGCCTTGATTTACGATCTAAATCATAAATAAGAAGGACTCCAAGTCCTGGAGTATTTTGTCGCAACTAAAGCGCCTCTTCTATTCTTTGACATTTTATTATCACCCAGACGAGAGTGGGCACTTTGGAAGGTTCCGCTTCTCCATCGGAGGGATCTTAACTCCAGTCACTTATGGTGTCAAAAAGATCCTTCGGTCCTCTTAACTCCTCTCAACGCCCGAATAAATGTTAAGGTCGCGGGCTGTTCTTTGTTATTTAAGTAGGAAAGGCAGCATTTTTTTGATAAGGCTACCTGGCTCGTTTTGTTTATGTATTTAATGCATTTTCACTGTCTGGAAGTCTCATGTAGCTTAGTAAGTGATACGGAGTATCTTTTGCTTTTATAGAATGTAGTCCTTTTTTTGAAAATGTTGAGAAAAAGAGCAACAAGTATAGAAAAAAAATACTTTTATGTGTCAGATTTATAATATTTTCTTTAATATTTACAAGTCTTTCAGCAGTATCTTGAAGATTTTTTTAAAACTTTTTGTTTTCTTATATTAATAGGATATAAAGTATTGTAATAATAAAAAAAATTCATCGTTGAAAGGTGACAAATGTTTATGTTTGTGATCTCCTTCAAGACCGAAAAACACATTAAAAAATTGTCTGAGAATTCGTTCATTCAGAAACACTTTGGGCCGGCATGTTGAAGTCGGGAATATTGCGATTGCACTAAATTTGTAGTAGAATGTAGCACTTTTTTGAAAATGATGAAAAAAAGGGACAATAAGTATAGAAAAAAAATACTGCTCTATGTCAAATTTATAATACTCCCTTTGATATTTACAAGTCTTTCTGCAGTTTCTTAGAGATTTTTTTTGTTTAAAAATACTTTTTATTTTCTTATATTTATAGGATACAAAATATTGCAATATTAATAAGAAAAATTCATCATTAAAATGTGAGAAATGTTAATGTTTGTAATCTCCTCCATGTCCAAAAAACACATTAAAAATTATCTCTATCTGAGAACTCGTTCATTCAGGAACATTTTGAGCTGGCATGTTGAAATTTGGAATATTGCGATTGCGCTAAATTAGAAGTAGAATATAGTCCTTTTTTGAAAATGATGTGAAAAAGGGACAATAAGTATAGAAAAAATACTTTTATGTGTCAGATTTATAATACTCACTTCAATATTTAAAAATCTTTCTGCAGTTTCTTAGAGATTTTTGTAATAATCTTTTTTTTTTATTTTCTTATATTTATAGGATATAAAGTATTGTAATAATAAAAAAACATCGTTGAAAGATGATAAATGTTTATGTTTGTAATCTCGTTCAAGACCGAAAAAAAACATTTTTTTAAAGTTATTTTTGCCTGAGAATTCGTTAATTCAGAAACATTTTGGGCTGGCATGTTGAAATTTGGAATATTGCGATTGCACTAAATTAGTAGTTTTCTGTCGAATTTTGAACAAAATCCTTTCGCAAGAAAATAGAATTGGTATTTTAGACATTTTTTTTTTCTCTCCAAAAAATTGGAACCAAAATTTGACACTTAGACTTCTAGTCAGGAAATGATATACCAAATTTCAAATTTTTAAGTCATTATATCTTTGGGTTTGAGAAATGTGATGCAACCGTTTGCCAATTCCACCCTTTGGTGCAAAATTTGGTGGGTATCTGCACTTTAGACGTTAAATCTGTTTCCAAAATTTTATCCTGCTGTATTTGTGTAAGTGAGGAAGGCTAAACAGAAAGAAAGAAATGGATAAAATTTGATACATCGTTATGACATCTAAAATGTATATTCGTATCAAAATTTGACCTAAATCCATCAAAGGATAAATTGTTTTTCGAGCTGTGCATTCGCATCCATGTAAACACTATAATGTACAATACAATTGTTAAAATAAATAAAATTTGGAATGTGATACTTTGCCTACAAAGGAAAATATGCACAGACCTCTTATCTTTATTATGAGTAAATAAATAAAAAGAATTGATGTTGAAAAATTCTAAATGTAAATCATGCTAATATGTTCTGTTGTAGTTTGTAAGAATTCAACTCATTGTTGTTCTCATATCGTTCTTTACTTGAATTCTCAACAGGAAGTAATGAAATATATTAAGAATTAATCAATTATGGCCAGGAAGGCCTGGTTGGTAGGGCGTTGAACTCGTGTCTGTTAGGTTAAGAGTTCGATCTCGCTATCCAAAGATTCAAGTGGGTGGTGGTGGCTGGCGAACGTATAAATCAGTCGTGGTTACAAAGTCCTCCATGTCGAGAGTAATACCACTGGGAGTACTGGATCAAAAGGTGAACGTTTTCCTATTCAGATTTAAATTAAGATTTGTGGATAAGTGAATGAAATGCATGAATGAAGTCCTCTACGTAAAAAGGGTTGTGATGAGCGAGTGACTAAGTCGTACTCTTGGCCCTAGTTGGGGCTACTGAAAAAACAAGAGCAGCTCACTTGATTTAAGGTATCCGACTACGTTACAAACACTGGTTATCAATCACATTGCAGAATTCTTTTTAAATTGTTGTTTCTTGTAGTTCAGGCTTTTCTCTTTCCAAAATAGTTTAATTTTATTAGAAAAATGAATGTCTAATCTATTATCCAGGGAAATTTTAAGTAAAACATATTTTTCAATTCAATTTTAATTTTCATAAAAATTCTCCACCCTTAGCACGATATCTCAAAAACTTATTGAGGTATTTTCGTAAAAATTTCAGAGTGTATTCTAAACAATATGAGCCATGAAATGAACCAAAAGTTTGATTGTTGGTAAAATACTTTTTCATTTAGGTGTTTTTAGAAAAATTAAGTTGTGAATTTATGGAAAAAAGTATATATGCATATATTTTCAACTTTTAAAAACTTTTTAACGCCTATATTAATAACTTTTTTGAATCTCAAATCTTTTCTTAGATTTTGGTTCATTTCATTCATAATCATATTATATATACTTCTGTACAAAGAACAATAGGATTGCTGCATTACCATTTTGCATAGAGTGTAAACAGTTTTTGTTCAATGTCATTAAAATGTACTACACACTTTCCTATTTCTCAAAATATGTTATATTTTCAAATAATTCTGTTGTATTCTTGTTAATGTGTTATAATTGGCAATACATCCAAAAACCATAATTTTAAATAGTTTTATAAAAAACTCCAATTTTTCGAAAATTCTCCTTTGAACGTTGTCGGATACCTAAAATCACTGATAGATAACTGTCAGAGGGCTTATAAAGTGCCGTAAGATACAACTCAACACACACAGGAATGTATGTTTGGACCTCTAATCTTTTATATGAGAAAATAAATAAAAAGAACTAATGTTGAAAAATTCCAAATGTAAATCATGGAAAAATGTTCAATTGTAGTTTGTAAGAATTCAACTCATTGTTGCCCAAAAGAAAATCAACATTACTTTGAACCTCGCTCTTTACTAAAATTTTCAACAGGAAGTAATCAAGTATAATAATGATTAATCAATTCTCGTTAATTATAATCCACCCTCTTGAAAGATGACATGAAGCTATGTTTAGCGAAGATTATCTGAATGAACTCCGAAGATTTCCAAATGACTGTCTTGGGAAATAATGTTGAATCATTAAATATTCAGATGTAACATTCCAATTAGTTCTGATTATTCTTGATGGATTAAGTACAAGCTTGTAGTTCTGATTCGTCTATTCTTAAACGAGCTGAGTTGTAACATGTTTTATCAGAAGAATACAAACGTTTTAATTTTCATCTCTTGAATAGTATTTGGCTTTTTTTCAATGGGTAACTTCAAATAAAATTAAATTTTCATCTCTTGAATAGTATTTGGCTTTTTTTCAATGGATAACTTCAAATAAAATTAAATTTTCGTCTCTTGAATAGTATTTGCCTTTTTTTCAATGGGTATTTTCAAATAAAATAAACGAAATGTATTAATCCCAATATGATTCTTTTTGAGACATACTTAAAGTGGACTCGAAACTATGAAACAGAGAGTAAAAGAAAACGAAAAAAAAAAAAAAAAAAGACAAGAAATGTTTTTATGAGTATGAAAAAGAAGTATTTGAAGTACGAGAAATCTTCGTTACAATTTTTTAAAATTCAATGTGGAAAAGGATGGATATTCTCTTATACGGAGTAAACAAAGTAAAACTATTATAATTAAAAAATTCGTGCAAAGTATGGCTGAATAAGATTCAGCCTTTTAGAAGAAGATATGAAACATACATACTATATGCAGACACAATGATTTTTATATATATTAAGGTATCCGACTACGTTCAAAGGAAATTTTTTTGAAAAATTGGATTTTTTAAACACTATTTGAAACTACGGTTTTTAGATGTGTAGTCAAATATAATACAAAATACTATAAATGCTACAAAACTATTTGAAAATGTAATATATTTGGAGACATAGCAAATTTTGTAGTAAATTGGAATGAAATTCAACCAAAACGGTTAACACCGTGGACAAAATTGTACTGCAGCAATGCTATTTTTCTTTGAACACATGTTATATCATATAATGATGAATGAAATGAACCGAAATCTCAGAAAACTATTGAGATGCAACGAAGTTATAGACTAAAACATACGTGTATGTGCGTTTCTTTCCATAAATTCACGACATACTTTTTCTAAAAACACCTATAAACGAAAAGTATTTCACCAACAAAAAAACTTTGGGTTCATTCCATTGCCCATAATCATTTAGAGCAGTGGTGGGGAAACTTTTTTTAAGACGGGCCATTTGTATTAACTAGACGATCGTAGCGGGCCAAAGAATAATGCTTAATCGTTAAAAAATTTATGTGTTCTATAAACATATACATATATTATTACATACACTTATTATTTAAATAGTAAAAAAGCAAAAGGTAAGAAAATTATAAGCACAAAATATAAAATGAATTTAGTGTATTTCTTGATGTGAAGTATTATCACTTTGTTTTCTGGTGTCATTACTGGTTGATGGTGCATGAGAAAAATGAAATTGAGACTTTTTTATCAAAATTTCATCATAGTCCGGTTCCATTTGCGAAGTAGAAATTCTTAAAACTGATGAAAGGTACTCATCTGTAATTCTGTTTCTTAAAGAAGTTTTCCTAAGCTTCATTGTTGAAAAGATTTGTTCGCATATATAAGATGAGCCGAACATTGTCATTATCTTCATTGCATGAGTAATTAGATTTGGGAAATTATCTGGACTTAAATTTTTATAAAATTCTAGTAATGGTACTGTATGAAAAGTTTGTTTCAGGAGAGTATTACAGTTCAGTTCTATTAACTCAAGTTGAAATTTTGCATCAACTTCTTCGTAATTAACATTGAATGGGGTCGCAAAAATACTAAACACTGGTTCCATTTTTCTAAAGTCCTAAAATCTCCTTTCAAATTCTGAAGATAGTTTTCTCAAATTAATTTCGTATTTTTTAATCTTATTGTAAGATATAGTGAATTTTAAAGATTGTATTCTTGGAAAATGAGAAAAGATTTTTATGCGGGTCGTCACATTACGAAGTAAGAATGGGTTCAAACATTCTCACGACGGCACTCTTAAACGGGCCGGATTAAACCTTTCCGAGGGCCGGACTTGGCCCGCGGGCCGTAGTTTCCCCATCACTGATTTAGAGCATACTCTGAATTTTTTATGTAAATACCTCTATTAGTATGTGAGTTATCACATTAAAGATGGAGAATTTTATTGAAAATTAAATTTTTAGAAAATTGAATTTAAGGACAAATGTTAGCAGAATAATATATAATCTTTGATAATAGGTCAGGCCTTCCTTTTCTTAGAAAACATAAATAGTTTTTGGAAGAGAAAATGAATGATACCTTAAGATAATGATGCAAATAAGGAATGATAGCATTTTTACTTTCTCGTTTATGTAATATACAGAAAATATTGTAATCAAAAAATTTTAGCTCGAGATTTTGATGAATCTCCATTTTTTTAAACTTCCCCGAGTAAGAAAAACACTTTTTATTTAAGAAATATCCGTCGTTCTGTTTGTCTGTGAAAAAGATAACTCAAAAAGGCTTTGAACTAGACTGTTGCAATTTGGATACGGACTTTACATGGTTTGTAAGTTTCTATCGAATAGTGAGTAAAATTCACTTTGAAGAAATTTGTCCGGCTGTTCGAATATAAGTTAATAATTACAAAAAACGAAAAGAGCTAGATGGGTGAAATTCGACACACACATTTAACATTTATATTGCAGATTCCTATCAAATCTTCAGTAGTTAAATCCAATCAAAAACTGGTTGACTAATGGTCTGTTCTTTCGGAAATATATAAAATTGGTAAGTCAGAAACTTAATAAGTTAAATATATTAAATTTGGTAAGGGATTTTGTAACTAAAAATATTACTTTACAACAAATTTTTGTTTCTGTCAAATGGGGAAAACGCATATAAAATACATATTCGATTTTCAGAGGCTTTTAAATGCATGCGAGGGTGTAATCAACAAAAAAGTCACCAAGGATGGCAAGATACATTCAGTAGTAGTAAATTCACGCTAAAGGTTAATATTTCATAATTATGATACTCCCAAACTATGTTAGACGTTCTCAGGGTTAACACCTTTATATTAGAGACTATGCGAGAATGTTTTGGAGAGACCACTCCCATTGGTTTCTTGTATTGGTACAATTAAACAAAGGTAATATTATAGTTAATACATTGCAAACTTTAAAATATACTGCACAATTTAAAATCCTCTTTGATTATGAAATATTATTATGTGATGATCAAAACATCAAGCCTTTTTAAATGGATATAATATTTGATACCCATAATAAGATAAAAGAATTTTGATATTTCAATTACTTGAATTTTCTGCTTCCTTTATTCATTCTTCTGTATTTTTTGCTTTTCTTACTTCAATATAAAATCCTCTTTGATTATGAA
>JAPMOQ010001064.1:65125-84171 GCA_026543055.1 Argiope trifasciata | reverse complement strand
TAATATTTGATACCCATAATAAGATAAAAGAATTTTGATATTTCAATAACTTGCATTTTCTGCTTCTTTTATTCGTTCTTCTGCATTTTGTGCTTTTCTTACTTCATTTTAAAATCCTCTTTGATTATGAAATATTATTATGTGATGATCAAAACATCAAGCCTTTTTAAATGGAAATAATATTTGATATCCATAATAAGATAAAAGAATTTTGATATTTCAATTACTTGCATTTTCTGCTTTAAGAACAAATTACTTAATAATGTACGCTATCTGAATTCCCTGTCCTCAACTGACGCAAGTCAGCACTTTATATTATTCGTGACTCAACCAAGCATCTTCGTATCTAACACATGAAACATCGGTTCGAGTAAGTGTAAGTGAGTTGTATCCCTGTCGTTGTAGGCCATCAATTCAAGGATGACAAAAAGTTTCCTCTATCATTGTCCAGAAATAATATTTACGTACCTCACGATTTCTGTTCTCGGCCATCTTTCTTTAAGAAGCAACAGAATGGGGTGTATTTTTATGTATTTTTGCTTTGTGAGCCGTCTAGAAAATACCCAGAAGATGTTTTCGTATTGTTGTGCAGTTGCGCCATACAATGGGGTAGAGGTAGCGTCTCTTTTGTTGGCAAATGAATGGTAATGGTAATTTAATGAGTTGGCAGATAAAAAGAATTCTTCGGAATAACCGCTGATGTAAACGGTTGGAGCCACCAGAGAAAATAAATGTCTGGATGGGACATCAAAGTGATCGTAACATTGCTTTCATTTATGTGGAGAAAAATGAAACCTTTTAAAGAGTTTGCGAGATAGCTGCTTAAGGTATCCAACTACGTTAGAAGGAAAAATTTTGAAAAATTGGATTTTTTAACAATCTATTTTTAAAGCTATGGTTTTTAGATGTATTGTCGATTGTAATGCAAAATACTATAAATACAAAAACATTGTTTCAAACTATAATTTAAATATTATAGCTTAAGGTACCCAACTACGTTCGAAGGAAAATCTTTGAAAAACTGGATTTTTTAAAAACTATTTTTAAAGCTATGGTTTTTAGGTGTATTGTCAATTGTAATGCAAAATACTATTAATACAAAAACATTGTTTCAAACTATAATATATTTTGAGAAATGGGAAAATGTGTAGTAAATTTTAATGCAATTTAACCAAAACGGTTAACACTAATTCCGCTAACTAATTCCGCTTTATTTGATGTTCAACACTAGAAAGACGGAGACATCGTGTATACCTATATTGCCCCAAAGCAGTCAAAAAGACTGCATTGGGAAAGAATAACTAATGTGTAAAGAAATTTGTTTAAAATTAATTTTTAATATTTCTTATACTATTTACAGTCATATAGCAAGTTATTAGTAAATATTAACAATAAAAAAATTACTTCATTTGGAACAAAAAATAATTTATTCATTATTTGTACATTTTAAGCAAATGTAAGTTGAAATCTTTTTATGTGTACATCTTCCGCAAACATACTTTTGACATTTTTCACATATATTATTTGTTTTGTTTTTGTTGCAAAGTCGTATTTGACAAAATTTTCGTTTGTTAGAATATGTTGTATTTGATGTTTGTGGGTCCTCATTTTCTGATGACTTTCTAATGGCAGGACTGGCATAAAAATTCGAATGACAAGTAACGAACAAGTGACGGCTATCAAAAAATATATAAACTGTTATACGAAATCGGAGCCGATCTGATTTCATATAATCAGATTGGCTCCGATTTCATATAAGAAATTTACTCAATTCAATAATTAAAGTCATATAATTATTTAAAATTTTCCAAGCAGTCAAAATGACTGCTTTTAGGCCAATACAGGTATAACAAATATATATACCGGAAATGAAAGAGGGGGAAGGCAACTAAAATGATTAATAAACGCATTTATATGTTGTACAAAAAGTCACAAAATTCTAAGAATCTGTGTCATTATATACACAATTGTTTTTCTAACTGAAATTGAAAAGCAGTCAAAATGACAGCCTTAGGCAATCTAGCGTTAAGATTAGAGTTGACTTTAGATTGTACGAATCAATGATTGTACAACTGGGAAAAATAACAAAATTTAAATACCTGATCAACCCCTTGGACCTCAAAAGGTATCTTTGACACATTAATGAGATCTTATTGAGACTTAGTTAAGTTAATCTTAGTTAGATCTTAATGAGACTAAAGTGTCCTGTGTTATGTACATTTGAGATCACTATTTTAGATATTTTTAGATCATATCAATAACTAGTTGGGACAATAATCACTGGATATTGCTTCCTTGAAGTTTGTTGTTGATTTGTCTGAAATACTGAAATAGAAAACTGCTTAACTTGGTAGATAATTAATTGATAGTAGAAAAATTGAATTTTTGTTTGAAATGTTAATATGTCAATAATATGAATTTAAAGTGTTTAATTTATTCAGATATTTAAACAGATGACTGATAAAAAGCAAATATAAATACTGTTTTAAAAAATAAAACAATTAAAAAAGAAGGTATGTGCTGCAATAGAAAATATGTTCGTGATAAGTGTATTTACTATCTATTCAGTATCTATTTACTAGCCGCCTTTGGCGAGCAGCTGGTTCGCCAATCTTACTGCTGTTTAAATTATCGGTTAAATACTTTCTGTAACGTCATTGTCAATTAAATACCTATGTGACTTGTCATTGTCAATTAAATACTTATGTGACTTGTCATTGTCAATTAAATACTTTATGTAACTTATCTTTTAATAGTTATTTATCAAAATACTTTTAAGGTTCAAATTTTGATAGTGATATAATTCACTCATGCTGTTATAAAGGCCTTAGGCCTGTAATGTACTTTATATATCACTAATTATCTGTCATCTCTCGCAAAATTTCAACTTTAAATTAAAGTGGAAATAATTAAGCTAAACGCCTGTAGCAAATACATTCGTTATATTTAAATTCAGGATTTTGTTTACTGGAATTTACTATTTCAGAGACTTCCGTTTAAATGGTTACTGTTTCAATATGTAGGATTTTTCTCATTTATTTCAACCATACTTTACATTTTTATATTCAATTCCAGGTTTTACCACTCTTTCTATCTAAAACTATTTGATTTTTATAGCTTTATTTCAAATCCAGAAATTCTTGACATGAATATTCAAATAATTAAACTCCCTACATGTTAGTGATGACAAGCGTTACATTTTTTTTTTCATTCGAACTGACAAATTATTTGAAAGTACCTCACATATAAAATGCCATTATTGTAGATAAAAAAAACCTATTCCTGTTGATATAAAAAAATACGCTGAAAAAGAAAGAGCAAAGGAGGGGGAAAGGGGATAATTTCCCCTCTAATTTTCACAAGACTTGTAGTTGTAAGGGTTAAAAAAAGATGGAAAAAAATATAATTGTTGACAGCTTTCGGACGAACTTGTATAGATTAAAAGGCAACAAATTTCAGTATTAAAATAATTTGTCCCATAACTTCTAAGACATGCTACTATAGAAAAACCTTCCCTTCAGAATGTATGACAAGTTGATAAGTCGTCAAATTTGAATTCCCTTTCAATTTTCAACAGTGAGGGAGTCATGGGGAAAGTCAATATCACATTTCGTTACAATTTCCAATTCTCTTGAGCTCTACTGCTTTCTACGAAATTATTTGAGAACCATATTCTTACACCAAAGAAAAAAAAATATATATAATTTACATCTCTTAGGCCGGGATAGCTAGTTGGTCGTGTGTTGGATTTGTGTTAGTTAGGTCACGAGTTCGAACCCGCCAGCCTAAATTCCCCCTTGTGTGGCTGGCGCACGTATAAATCTGTCGTGGTCACAAAGGCCTCCATGTCGAGAGTGATATCACTGGGGGTACTGGTTCCGAGGTGATCGTTCTTTGATTCAGGTCTAAATTACGACCTGTGGTTGAGGAAATAAAAATGCACGAATAAAGTCCACCCCGTAAGAAGGGTTTTGACCTGTACGTGGCAAAGTCGCACTCTTGGCCGTAGTTGGCGCTACTAAAACAAGAGACACACCCTATCGGCTCAAATCGCTATCTGCCTAACAGTGGACTTTTCCAATGGCAAGTGCCATGAAAAACGACACATAAGTGAACCATTATATACTAAACAGCCTGCATATAATATATACACACATAGGAAAAATATGTAAGCAGTTAGCTTTGAAATCCTTTCTCCGCTGAAGCAATAGCTTTCTTTTACTGATTTTTTTTCTCATTTTTTTTGTCTCTCTATATTATACTGAGCCTTCCTTATAATTTTGTTAGTGAAAGCTAGTTTTGGTTACTACGAATCATGTTTTGAGAAATTAGATAAAATAGAAATTTGTGAAACTGCTGTCATGATAGCTATAGAAAAAATATTCCTTTAAGAAGTATACAATATACCTAAAATAAGCTCATGTTTTAGCATTTTTTTAATGCTGCACCTGACAATATTAACTACAGTTAGATTCTCAATACACTGAAGTGACAAATGTCATGGGATAGCAATATGCAAATATACAGATGGCAGTAGTATCGCAGCGAAAAAGTATAAATGCGCAGTTCGTTTTCCAGAGCTTTCATTTGTGTTCAAATTATTCATGTGAACAGGTTTTTCGTGATTTATGGCGGCACGACGAGAATTAACAGACTTTGAACGTGGAATGTTAGTTGGAGCTAGACGCATGGGTCATTCCATTGCGGATATCGTTAGTGAATTCAACATTCCGAGATCCACAGTGTCAAGAGTGTGCCGAGAGTATGAAATTTCAGGCATCACATCCCATCATGGACAGCGCAGTGGGCGACCACCTGCACTTAACGACCGAGACCGCCGACGTCTGTGTAGAATGGTCAATGTTAATAGACACGCAACACTTCGTCAAATAACTGCAGGAATCCGTGGCGTGATCAGATGAGTCACGATTTCAGTTGTTATGAGCTGATGGTAAAGTTCGAGTGCGGCGCAGACCCCACGAAGCCATGGACCCAAACTGTCAGCAAGGCACTGTTCAAGATGGTGGTGGCTGCATAATGGTGTGGGTTGTTTTTACATGGCATGGACTCGGTCCTCTGGTGCAACTGAACCGATCATTGACTGGAAATGGTTATGTTCAGCTGCTTGCAGTTCAATTGCAGCCATTCATGGACCCCACAACGATGGGATTTTTATGGATGGCAATGCGCCATTTCACCGGGCCAGAACTGTTCGCGATTGGTTTGAAGAACATTCCGGACAATTCCAGCGCATGATATGGTCACCTAGATCGCCCGTTATGAATCCCATCGAGCATTTATGGGACATCATCGAAAGGACCGTTCGTGCCCAAACTCCTGCACCATCCACACTTTCACAATTATGGACGTCTATACAGACAGCATGGCTCAATATTCCTGCAAAGGACTTCCAACGACTTGTGGACTCCATGACACGTCGAATTGTTTCACTTCGCCAGGCAAAAGGAGGACCGACACGATATTAACAGTCATCCCATGATTTTATAACTAAATTATGTGAAACCTTTTTATTGTCTTCATATGAAATGAGCGTAAAATTATGCCCTTGTATTAGATTTAGAGTTTCGTACGCTGAGAGAATGTTATTGTTATGCCAAAAGAAAATCATCATTAGCTTCAATAATGGCTAATTATAACTTAAAAAAATTATCAAAACTAAATATTGATTGATGCCGAAATACTATTGACAGACAATGCTGGAATGTTGCTCAATGTTATTTTATGAATGAGTTGACTTGAAGGAAATAATACTGCATTTTTGATTATGCAATCGGATTAAAGGTCGGTTATAAAATATTATTTGCCGAGATGAAAAATAAATAATTTTTTGTAATGAATAATAAGTAATTATAAAATGTTATAATAGCAATATGAGTACACAGTCAATAATTAAAATATTATGTAAAATAAATAATTTCTTTTTATAGTATATATTGAAATATCTATGGTTCATTAATTGGTTGTATTATGCCTCGTTGAAATGCTTAATTAAAAAATTTTTAACATCATAATTATTTGGTTTTAAATTTTTTTTATAATCGTTCATAATAATTAAGACTTGTGTTTGAAAACATAATTCACTAATAATTATGGTTATTTTTTCAGAATTTTATTAATTTCGAAATTTGAAATTTTTTAAAGAAATTATTTTCACACACGCGCACGCACACACACGTGTGTGTGTGTGTGTGTGTGTGTGTGTGTGTGTATAAAAGCAAGTCCAACTGGTTAAAATGAATCTTTAAAATTATTATAAATCTTTATTATCAAAAGAATGGCCTTTTGAAGAGATAATGAGCAAGGGAAAAAAGGAGAATTTTATTATTTCTTAGAGAAAACAAGTTTTGGATGAGTTTTCTTTTTTAAATTACTGATTCTATGTTTGGTTTAGACAAAAATATGGCTAATTATGATTCCTTGTAAATCATCAAGCTATTATCAGAAATAATCTAAGAAAATACTGCACCCTTTTAATTGATTTGAAATCAATAATAAAAATAAATCCCTCATTTGTTGTAATGCTTATTTTAACTCTAATTGTTATTTAATGTATCTTTTATCCACCATTATTAGAAACATTTCCTCACATTTTAACAACTATTGTTACAACTTTTTAAAGTATTTTGGAACAATCTTCTCTCACTTTTATAACATAACTGTGGTGACATCATAATAAGAAAATAACTGCCGCTAAACACCAGTGGTCATTTTTGTATAATGGATAAGTTACTCGGCTACAAATCGGAAGATCGCGGGTTCAATCCTTGGCGCAATTCAACCTACTCATTGGCAAAATTCTCGCCAACACATTACGCCAAATTTGGGACGTGACTCCATTTTAGAAGGTTGCGTGTTCACATCAGGTCCGGGTCACCAGTGTGGCGTTTGGCGATGGAGACTAACACACAACTCCATTCATTAAAAAATAAATATTTAATTAATAATTCTTAAAGCACTTTAAATATTTGATGAAATAATATGAATACATATTAATGATTTACTAAATTCATAGTTTCAACTGCAGCAAAATTAAATTGGAAAATAATAACATTTGCAAAGTTCCATTAGTCAGTTATTCTAAAATAATAATAATAGTTTCTTGCTGTTGCCAATGCCAAAAGTCGAATGTATTGGAGCTGTAAGAATTCCTGTTGCCAACTCCACATAACATTATCACGTGAAAGTTTCGATTATTTTCTAAAAATATACAAGAACCGATAGCTGCACGAAAAATTGAATCTTTTTACTAGTTTTATATTGTTACGGATCTGTTATATTACTTTTCTGCCTATTTAATTTTATAGTAAAGAAATTGAACTTGATTGCTAAGTTCAAAGAGTAGCAAATTTGATACTGAAAGTAATATTCTAAATCTGATGATCGAACTGCATTTACGATCAAAAGTTTTAGATGCTAAGATGGCAACGTTGAAGAAATCTCTGGACATTTATTGCTCAATAAATCATGCTAATTTATACATAGGAAGCTTCAAATTCCTCAAACTTGCTTGATTATCATTATGAAAGAAAAGAACAAAATGTTTTATGACTTTCAAAAAACCAAAGATGATTGGAAGAGAACGAAACACCTGATTATCATAAAATACAAAATGAATAGAAATTGAGCTTATGAAATATGCATTCATTTTTTACATCATGAAATAAAATTAAATGATTTTAGATTTCATTTTTTGCTGTTTGCAGTTATTCTCTACAAATCCTTTAATAATTTATCAACGGTTTTCCTCAAAAAGCGTTTATCCGATAAGAGAAGGGGGAAAAAAGTGAGACTAGTCTCTTTAAAACTTTCTTGCAAAATTTCTAATAAACTTGCCATGCTAGCAAATGCCTTACTGGCATAGAATAGTTACGAAATATTAACTTTTGGCGTGAATTTGGTGTTTTAATTGAATCTATCGTGTGATCCTTGGTGAATTATTTGGTTATTAAGCCCTGAAATACATTAAATTATCAAACTACTTTAAAATCACTGGTTATCAATCACATTGGCGAATTTTTTAAATTATTATTTCTTGTAGTTAAGAATTTCCTCTTTTCGAAATAGTTCATCTTTTCCCAGGAAAGGGAAGGCCAGACCTATAGGAGAATTATAACCAAAACTTTTTCAGCTAAAATTTGTTTTTAACCAATTTTTTCAAAACTTTAATTTTCATAAAAATTCTCTACCGTTGACATAATATCTCAAAAACTAATAGAGGTATTTACAAAAAAATGTTTCAGCTTGTGTTTTAAATGGTATGGGCAATGAAATGAACCAAAATTTGTATTGTTGGTCAAATACTTTTTTATTTGTAGATGTTTCTAGAAAAATTAGGTTGTGAATTTATGGAAAAAAATGCATAAATACGTATATTTTCACCCATAACTTCTTTACATCTCAAAATGTTACTTAGATTTTGGTTCTTTTCATTCGTCATTATATCCTATAACTTATGTAGAAAAAAACAGGATTGCTACATTACCATTTTGTGTAGAGTGTTGGCCGTTTTCTTTAAATTTCATTGAAATTTACAACAAATTTTTCTATTTCTCAAAATATATTGTGTTTTCTAATTATATTTATAGTTATGATTGACAATGCATTTGAAAATCATAAGTAGTTTTTTAAAAATCCAGTTTTTAAAAATTGTCCTTCGAACATAGTCGGATACCTTAATAGTATCTGAAAAGATTTCAATACATGAAAATATCAAAGATTTATATTTACTTTGGGTATCATTTTATCAGCAAGATTTCTATCTATATACATATATTTTTCTTTGTGGCAAAAAATATTTCATTTTTTGTCTTAGTATTACATGATTTTACTTTATTTCAAGTAAATTGCAATGCTTTTTAAACTTGCTGTCTCTCTTATCGTAAAACCTGTGACCTTTCTTCAACTAGAAACACTATTCACATTCATATGTACCTACTTTAATACAAAGTAACAATAGGCAGACAACTCAATGATATACAGATAAAATATTTTTCCAAAGTACAGTCATTTTATAAAAAATAAATTCATGTTATGAAGGGCAGTAAAAGGCGAATTTCAAGAGAGATAGAAGCATTGTAAAATACTCATTTCTTCAAGAAGTTTCTAGAAAGAAACTTTATTTGCATAAATGTATCAAAAACATCGCTTTATAGCTTTAAAAGTTTATCCATATATGATTTTCTCGCTACTAAATCGAATACAAACGTACAGCTTTGAAAAATGTCCCCCACCCCTGAAGAAATAAAAGCACAATTAAATTTTAGGTTATCTGCAAAGATTCGCATCTCTTCAAGATACTTATTCGTAAATCCCTTTTCATTGAGATGTATGGATGCAATAATAGTAATCACAGACCCTTTTTCTTTGAGATGTATGGATGCAAAAATAGTAATCACAGACCCTTTTTCTTTGAGATGTATGGATGCAATAATAGTAATCGCAATCCTTTTTCTTTGAGATGTATGGATGCAATAATCGTAATTGCAGACCCTTTTTCTTTGAGATGTATGGATGCAATAGTAGTTAATTTTTTTTTAAACTTTATAATAATTTCCTCTGAGTAAACTGGTAGATTCCTTGCCATGCATTTTCAAATATTTTTTAAATATTCAGTTAAAAACAATGAAATATTGCATGTTAAAGTAATCGTAGATAATAGCTTTTATTATACTAGCCATCATCGGCTATCAGCTAGTTTTTCAAAATTAGTGACTTTTTCGATAAATAAGCGATTAATACGGAATTCATCAAGATTTTCATGACATTATTTGACACGAATGAAAAGCATGAATTTAATTGAATATGGCAACTATAAATTATTAAAGTACTGATTACAAATACTAGCCGTCTTTGGTAACCAGTTTGTTTTCCAAATTTAGTAACTTTTTTGGTAATTAGATGATTAATATGAAATAATCATATTGTTTTAAATGACTGAAAGGTATGAATTTAATTGAATCAAGCTACTACAAATTATTAAAGTACAGATGACAAAATGCATAAACCGTGAATCAAAAGTGGAAGCAAAAATCTTATTTCCCAAATAACGTACTTTTTTTAATTGTAATTTTAACACTAGAAAAGCCATACAATTGAGTGGCCTTTGTAAGTGAGTTTGCATATTATCATTCAGATTGAAGTTAAAGTAAATTTTACAATAATATTGAAAATAAAAAATGTATATGTAAATGTAATTGATATCATTAAAAAGACGATTGTTTAAAATAATTCAAATAAATAAAAATAATTGAAAGGCAATTTTTTGAGGCACTAGATTTGGAAAATGTGAACATCAGTTTCCATAATATCCATAATCATAATATCCATCTTGCGTTAGTTGAACCTATTTTTGAGTGTTATTAAACTTTATTTAATATTTGTTTCTAACATTTTGACTTATTTCACATACTTTCTTCTGATTGATTGAAGATTTTAGCTTATAACAGAGAATATCTTATAATAATTTTTAAGGTTAAATTGTTGCTATATAAATGTTCTATGAAACAGTCTCAAACTTTTATCTGATGCTTTGTTTGCATTTGACTGTTGCAATTCCATATTAAGTAATATCAGCAATATCTGTGTCTCGTATGTTAGTGGCTTTTATGCACAGATAATATAGTACAGCATTTATTACAAAATAAATATTTAATAATAATCTATAATGCAATGATAAATAAATAAATAACTATAAACAAATATATTTAAAAAACTAAAACATGAGCAGCTTACCATTTTTACATAATGTTACCAATAAATATCTCTGGCCCTTTATTTTCCTTTTATTAGCTTTCGAGAAGCTATTAAACTTAAAATTGCTTTCATATAAAAAATTGCAAATTTAAAAACAAATAAGCTTAGAATTTTTTAATGTTTTCTTAATTGTGGAAATTCAGATCCTATTAAAAACAATGAAGGTTTAAATTTGAAAATCCTTTCTTAGTCCTGAAAGACCTTGTCTAAATTTACACACAGATATCTTTAAGGCCTCTAAGTTTGCACACAGATATGTTATCTCATTTTTTGCATCTAAATAAGATCTAATAATTTCAAATGAAAAATAAAATTGAAATCCAAAAGATTTCAATTTAATATATCTGCCGCTGGCCTCCTGGTATAGGGGTAGCGCGTCCTCCCCAAAGATTTGGACTTCCTCTGTTCACGTTCCGGTCCGGGCGTGGTTGTTATTTCTCTGTTCTTTCTCTGAGATGTGTGAATGTGCCTTAATGTAAGAAGGGTTGTGCAAGTGAATGAGTGATGCGTGAGTGACAAATTCGTGCTTTTGGTCCTAATTGGCGCTACTAAAACAAGAGATGCTCCCTATCGGCTTAAATAGCTGTCTTTGTAACAGGGGGCCGCGGGCCGCGGTGGCCTGGTGTTAAGGTCTCGGCTTTGGAACCGGAGGGTTTCAGGTTCGAGACTCAATTCCACCGAAGAACCTTCGTGTGAGGGGTCTCTTGCACATTAAATCTGTCATACCAAACGTCCTCCCGCTGGTGTGGCGTGGTTTGGAGAGGGGGGTGCCTCTTCAGGTGTTGTCCTCGTCATCTGACCGTGGTTCAAAATGACGAGGTCCGCCCCCAAAATAACCCACGTGTTGCTTTAAAACGGGACTTTAATATAACTAAACTTGTAACAGGGGTTTTGTCCAATGACAAGTGCTATAATAAACAACATGTACAGGTATAACCTGTACAATGCGCTATAAAACTTAATGATAACTTAAGAATTAAATTTTTAAATATGTTATGTGGGAAAAATATTTTTCATTTTTTAATGTAATTTGAATATTTAGATCAATATCTGAATATTCCAATAAATTCTACCTTGTTGAAAATAATAAGGGTATCGCAAAATATTAAAACCTTTTTATCAATCAGAATTCGAGGACAGTTGAGAAATTATCAATTGTTAAATTGTCCTTCACTGAATAAATCTTGTTTTAAAATCGTTGCTTCTTGATGTTGCATAGTATTATAATTGTTGATTTTCAACAAAAGATGTTAAATTAAGTTTGAAGTTAACCATTTATCTCAATTATCAAAACTAAATTCATTTTCAAAAGACCGAAAATCATCCTTGAGTTCTTCTTTATTAATATTTTCGAGAATCTGTAGACACAAGGTAAGATTTTTTTTTTCTTTTTCAATTGTCTCCAGATTTTTTTAAATATTATCATACCGTTTGAAATTTTAAAGCAATATTTTTTTTAATAAGAAATGCTTTTTGGTACTCAAATTCTAACCGATAAAAAAAATCAGTTTCAATAAAACCGAATTTTTAAATTTTTAAAAATTCTTTCAAAGAGACAAAATATTTTTTGGTTTCATTTCTCTTAATATTTAGTTAAAGAACACAAATAAAGAAAACAAAATTTAAAGTTTTAAAAAAGAAACGCCAGTTACAAGTAACTGAAAAAAAACTTAAATGTACTGTAAAATATAAAAGTTTTTTTGCTGAATATACACTTCAAAATATTTCACCGATAAAGTTTGCAAAAGTTTTCCCATGCCAAAGAAAAGAATATCTGCGTTCTCTATTTCTTTATTTTTTTTTCATTTCCTCATCCTTCTTTTAAAAATGAATTTTTTCAGTCGTTCCAAAATATAATGGAACGTTCTTAACCTACTTTGCTTTTATTAAATGCTGGAATGTCGGTACCTTGGGTACCTTTGCTTAGTTTAAAGGGAAAAAAATGTTCTCCTCATTCAACTATTCTTTTGTTGAGTTCTTTTGTGAGTCATAAGAATTTTTTTTCCCTTTTCCCCCAACTTTCCAAGGGTTATATTCTGTGTTGATTGTATTTTTCAGTTTGAGCCAAGTCATGAGTATTTTTAACAGTCTGAAAGCAGGACTTTATGTCTAGAATAGAAGTAAACTTATATTCCACATAAAGTCTTGCTTCCAAACTGTTAATAAATCCATTCTTTTTCTCTCTGAAAAATAAAGAGTTCTAGAGTTAAATTTCATTATATTTAATGGACTATCAGAATTCTAAATATGTTTAATTTTTTTATAATTAAAAGTTGTATATTATTTTTAACTATTGTTTGTTCTTAGTCTTTTGTACATGTTTAGTTATTTGAATATAATCTTTTAAAGGTTTGAGTTCCATTATTAACACATTGTATGCGGCACACGTACTAGTACGTTTTTTGACTATCGATACTTGAGCGAGGGTCACGTACTAGTACTATATTCTTTATTGTATATTATTTTTAACTATTGTTTGTTCTCAGTCTTTTGTACATGTTTAGTCATTTGAATACAATCTTTTAAAGATTTGATTTGCATTAACATACTGTATGCGGGACACGTACTAGTACGTTTTCTGACGATTGATACTTGATCGCGTGTCACGTACTAGTACTATATAGTATATTATTTTTAACTATTGCTTGTTCTCAGTCTTTTGTACATATTTAGTTATTTGATTATAATCTTTTAAAGATTTGAGTTCCATTATTTACACATTGTATGCGGACACGTACTAATACGTTTTCTGACTATCGATATTTGAGCGAGGGTCACATACTAGTACGGATTAATATAACAGCATGGTTTGTTTGAGGGTACAAAAATAATGGTATATACAGGAAAACGAATGTTCTTATTTACTTCATAGATTCAGGAAAAATTTATACAAATAAAAACTAGTTTTTGCATAAGTCGATGCGGAACCACAGAACGGGAAGGTGGATTAAAAAATCAATTTAGGTTTAAAATTCACTTTTTACTTATCCTAGCGAAAATGAGTGAATTTTGCCTTCGTAGAGGAAAATGCTTTGAATGTTACCACTCTGTAAAACATTATTAATTTTATAATTTCTCTTTCCATTTTTTTTATAATTTAAAAATGTTTGGACATAACATAATTCGAAAAAAATTAAAATTTTATACTACTATTTCTATTTGATTTTTCATATTTACGATACTGTCATAAACTTATCCACTAAAAATATTTTTTGTTTACAAAAATCTTATGGTTGATATTTATATGTTTCTATATATATATTTGTTTATATATTTCGTTATAAAATACGAAAATTTGGTTAAAAAATGAAATAATTTTCGATCTATTGAGATCTAACTGAATAACTAAAGTTATGCCCAAAACGCCTGCTCCCGGTATAATTCCGCTGCGAAATGTATCCACACACAATGTGTTAAAAGCCTTTTTGTTACATATGTTGTTTTAAAATTATTATCATAGTAATTTGTTTATTTTCGTTACTATATATAATCGATATCACATTTATTTAATCATCGTATCATTTATTTAATTATAATCATATTTATTTAAATTTATTTTAAAGAAAATACTGAACTGCAATTTAATATCCTGTATGATAATCGAGGGTTTTCAAATTTCTTGATTTATGAATTATGTCTCTAGAAACGAAAGTCAATGTCTTGTACGCGTCATATACACTGAAGTGACAAAAGTCATGGGATGACTGTTAATATCGTGTCGGTCCTCCTTTTTCCCGGCGAAGTGCAACAACTCGACGTTTCATGGAGTCCACAAGTCGTTGGAAGTCCTCTGCAGGAATATTGAGCCATGCTGTCTGTATAGACGTCCCTAATTGTGAAAATGTGGATGGTGCAGGAGTTTGAACACGAACGGAACTTTCGATGATGTCCCATAAATGCTCAATGGGATTCATATCGGGCGATCTAGGTGGCCATATCATGCGCTGGAATTGTCCGGAATGTTCTTCAAACCAATCGCGAACAGTTCTGGCCCGGTGACATGGCGCATTGTCATCCATAAAAATCCCATCGTTGTGTGGGTACGTGAAGTCCATGAATGGCTGCAAGTGATCTGCAAGCAGCTGAACATAACCATTTCCAGTCAATGATCGGTTCAGTTGCACCAGAGGACCGAGTCCATGCCATGTAAAAACAGCCCACACCATTATGCAGCCACCACCAGCTTGAACAGTGCCTTGCTGACAGTTTGGGTCCATGGCTTCGTGGGGTCTGCGCCACACTCGAACTCTACCATCAGCTCGTAACAACTGAAATCGTGACTCATCTGACCACGCCACAGTTTTCCACTGGTCTAGGGACCAGACGATATGCTCACGAGCCCAGGAGAGTCGCTGCAGGCGATGTCGTGCTGTCAGTAAAGGCACTCGAGTCGGTCTTCTGCTGTCATAGCCCAAGGAAGACAAATTTCGCCGCACAGTTCTATCGGACACGTCCCTCGTACGTCCCACATTAATTCCTGCTGTTATTTGACGAAGTGTTGTGTGTCTATTAACATTGTCCATTCTACACAGACGTCGGCGGTCTCGGTCGTTAAGTGCAGGTGGTCGCCCACTGCGTTGTCCATGATGGGATGTGATGCCTGAAATTTCATACTCTCGGCACACTCTTGATACTGTGGATCTCGGAATGTTGAATTCACTAACGATATCCGCAATTGAATGACCCATGCATCTAGCTCCAACTGACATTCCACGTTCAAAGTCTGTTAATTCTTGTCCTGCCGCCATAAATCACGAAAAACCTGTTCACATGAATAACTTGAACACAAATGAAAGCTCTGGAAAACGAACTGCGCATTTATACTTCTTCGCTGCGATACTACGACCATCTGTATATTTGCACATTGCTATCCCATGACTTTTGTCACTTCAGTGTATGTATAATGAAAGGGGAAGGATAGGGAGTTAACTTTTATGGCCCTAGGATAAATCCTTAAAAAAAAGTCAATTAATGCGAACTTGGCAAATGGCAAAGCAGCATAAGCATTTTTGGCGTAACCTGAAAATCACAAAATAAACCCATTATTTTGAAGTTGGCGTCATCTTAAAATTGCCATGTAAATCCATCGTGTAATTCAAGAAAACATTGGCGTAATCATCTGAAAATTACCAATTTGGAAATGCAATTATCTTGAGAAAATTGTGATTTCTTATGGAGTTTGGCGATCTTGTTTTATCTGAAGATCGCGAAGTAAATTCTTATCTTGGAGTTTATCTGAAAAAATCATTAAGTAAATTCTTATCTTGGAGCTTATCTGAAAAAATCATCAAGTAAATTCTCATCCTAGTGGTTTATCTGAAAAAATCCTCAAGTAAATTCTTATCTTGGAGTTTATCTGAAAAAATCATCAAGTAAATTCTTATCTTGGAGATTTCAACGTAATTTGAGCACCTCGAAATAAACCTGAAAAAAACATTATTACGAATCTGTCATGCTACTTCCCAGCATAGTTGGTTCGACCACCGGAAAGAATGATTTACATTACTCTGTATTTGATGCTGCCGGATTCTCTTAATTAATGATCCCAGAGTTTGGCAATCATTTAGTTACTTTGGCGACCATTTAGCAACTTTGGTGATAATATAGATAATACACGAAACTTCGAGAATTTTGTCAATCTGTCCATCAGGTGCCGAGATACGCCTAGAAGTTTCTGACCCCACCTCCTGGGAACAATAAAAGGACGGCAATCTCAAGCTGTCGGTATCAATAATCGAAATAATAAAAGTTTTCAAGAGGATAACGAAGCAACGGCGGAATCAAGCTAGTGCTGAACAGAGCTGTGTGCTTTATTGTCTACTAGCCGCCTTTGGCGACCAGCTGGTTCGCCATGAGTAATGCGTTCTAAAATTTTCAATTAAATCACATATTCATTAGCCTAGAAGTAATTCCGGGAATTGATTGGCCTGAAAGCAATATTTTCTTTAAGATGATGGACGAAAAGTTCTAAAAGAACACCTTTTCCTAATAATGTTCTTTAATTTTATAGATCAACCAGTTTTAACTATCGGTTATGCTTCCAAAATATTAAAAATGTTTTTATCGATGATGTTGCCAAAATATGAAATATGTTTTTTTTTCAAAGAAAGCGAGAAAGGGAAAAAAATATTGAATTAATGATACAGATATTGCAAACGATTACATAAATATGCCATTAAGTCCGGATTTCAATGCATATCCTGTCTAAATTCAATCAGGTTTACTGTAAATAAAGATAATTTATGGAATTAATGATACAGATATTGCAAACGATCATAGAATCATTTGCATTTATTTTTTAAAGAAAATATCACATTTCATATTTCTTTTATTTTATCCTGTCACGTGCTGACAGTTGCATTTCTGTAGATTTATTTTGCGATGATAATTTGTTTTTATTTGAACTTCCGGCATTCTTTTATTTTATCCAGTCACGTGATAAAAACATGGTTAAAATATTTCTTTAAAAATTCGTTAAAAATAGAAGCTTACGTTATAAATTAAAAAACTGATACCGTTAGAAAGCTAATTTTTTAATCTTTAAATTGATATAAAAATCATGTTTGTGCAATAATATTTTCGGAAGTTATAACGGAAAAACGTCGAAATTTCACTTAAATTTTAATTAATTCAAATTCTAATTAAAAATTCTAAAAAAGGGCTCCGAGGTGCACATTCCGAACCTCCAAGGTATACATGTACCAAATTTGGTAGCTGTAGGTCCAACGGTCTGGCCTGTAGAGCGCCAACACACACACACACACACATTGAGCTTTATTATAAGTATAGATTACTGAAGCAGCGCCGAGTCCTTTAGCCAGTCTTGTGGTAGTTATACAGCTGAATGAGGAACAGTGAGAAGTTTCAGCCGTTTGGAGAGACAGTAGAACGAAGCTCCGGGTATCCCCTCTTCTGTTGAATTATGTCAAACAGATTTGTGTGCTGAGGACATTGTTACTACTTGTGGGCTACTGTCGTTGTTGTGTGCTGCTGTGTGTTCATCTAGTCTGTAAATATTTGTCGTCTTTGTGCTGTCTTGTCTTCGTGTAAATAAACGTCGTTGTTGTTTTTCTACTAAAAGGGCATTGTTTAACTCCCACTACTCTAAACGAACCTGACGGAAGTGAAATCCGTTACAATATCATAGTATTAGCAGTAAATAGTCCAATTGCTCATTAATCAAATATCATTACATTGGTTTGTCATGAAAGTTTAGAGCCTGAGGGTTTTATATCAAGCGTTTTTTTTTTGCTAATACAGGTCACAATTATGGGATATGCCCCAGAATAATTCTCATGTAATTCTAAAATGAAAATAAACTGCCCTCAGATATCTATACTTTTGTGATTTTGCTTTTTGAAATAAATCGAATAAGCTAATCGTAGATATTAGTATTTTATAACTTAAAATTGAAGCGCAATTCTGCAGGGAAAAAAACTTGGCAATCACTCAAATGTTTTCCAAGATATTATTTAATTCCGGATGTAGTCTTTAATGAAACAAAGCATTTTCACAATTGTACCAGATATTGACACAGCAAACTCCGGGAATTTTATAGTAAATTTCACATGAATAATTCGCAAATATTTTGCACCTTTAATTAACAAATATTGGTTGGAAACAAAAGAATCAAGAAGAAATCAAGGAAGTTCCTTGAAAGTTGCTAACGTGTTTTTTTTATAATGGTGAAAAGACAATGCAGGTTGGCATTACAAAAAGAAATCATTTCTATGAATATCAAATTAGCTAAGCGCGGAAGATCTTGGCAATATCTATTATTATAAGCGCGTTCTTAGCCGTAAAGAGAGAATGGAAAAGTAAATATGTTGATATTTCATTTCTACCAGTTTTTTTTAGCTTTGTTCTCTCACGGGAATAAATTCGTAGAACAAATCTAAAAATAATTATTTTCTGCTTTTAAGTAAAATAAAAAGCAATTTTTTTATTTAATTATTTTTAATGTGTTTCTTACATAATACTGATTGAACTAATATTATTGCATTTACAATTATTTTTCCTTCCTTTTTTTTTAATTGTAACTAATAGTAATCAGCGGAAGCAAATCCTTTCGAATTTGTCCACTACCCCTCCTTGAAAAACAGATATTGTCCACTATCCCTCCTTCAAAAACAGATATTGTCCCCTATCCCTCCTTCAAAAACAGATATTTTCCACTATCCTTCCTTCAAAAACAGATATTGGCCCCTATCCCTCCTTCAAAAACAAATATTTTCCACTATCCCTCCTTCAAAAACAGATATTGTCCACTATCC
>JAPMOQ010001064.1:6422-65115 GCA_026543055.1 Argiope trifasciata | reverse complement strand
ATATTTTCCACTATCCCTCCTTCAAAAACAGATATTGTCCACTATCCCTCCTTCATAATTATTGTATCACATTGTTTATTTATTTTCAGAATATCCCACTTGAATGTTTTGAGCCTTGAAATATAATAAAGAAAACTGAATATGCATTTAAGGCTCCTTTTATCATCTAACCAAATTAAAATTAATTTAAAAAAATACAAAATCACATAACCAATTTCATACATGTAAACACAGTGCGTTTTTGAGTACATGCATATGAATGCACGGATCAGCTCGTCAAAAAATTAGATTCAAAATTTGATGCGGATACCTTAACTTTAAATGCCTAAATTGCTGATGCTGAATTCTACTAATCTAACTTTTTACTTTTTAAATCCCTTATATTCTATTTTACTTATATAGATACTTCAAATCCGGAAGTGTCTAAAAATGAGGATGAGAAACTTCCAGTATGGTGGTCGGTTCTCACCGCCCTGTTGGGTAATGTAATGGTGTTGAGTCGAATACCTCCTGTTAATGCCTGGACGTATTTACCCCTAGAGGAGTGATAGTGTATCCATTGGAGTTGTATGAATTGGTTGCCTTAGTCCCTGGTGGAGTATTTGGGAATTTGTGCTCATATATATAGATAAAAGAAATAACCTTCCTCAGAATAGATTGCAATTGAAATTTAATAGAATTATACAAATTTGGTGTTCATACCAAACATCAAATTACATCTATCTACATTATCAAAAGGTTTTTAAGGTATCCGACTGCGTTCAAAGGAAAATTTTCGAAAAATCTGTTTCTTGAAAAACTGTTTAAAGCTATTGTTTTTAAATGTATTGTCAAATGTATTACAAAATACCATACATACAACAACAATATTTGAAAATACATTGTGAGAAATAGGAATATTGTTAGCAAATGTTAAAGAAATTTAACCAAAACAACTAACAATCCACACAAAATTGTAATGCAACAATCTTATTTTGCTTTGGACACAAGCTATAGAATATAATGATAAATGGAATGAACCAACATCTATGAAACCCTTCCAGGTGCAAAGAAGTTATTGGTACAAATATTCGTATATATGCATTTTTTCCATAAATTTACAACTATATTTTTTCTAAAATTACTTAGAAATGAAAAAGTGTTTCACTCACAATCAAACTTTTGGTTTATTTCACTGCCCGTATTCTTTAAAACACACGTTGAAATTTGTATATAAATACCTCTATTAGATTTTGAGATATCATATTAATGGTGGAGAATTTTTATGAAAATTAAAGTTTTAAGAAAATTGAAGTGAAAGAAAATTTAATTTTGAAAAAATATGTGACCCTGGATGATAGTTCAGGCCTTTCGTTTTCTAAAAACGATAAACTGTTTTGGAAAGTGGATAGTCTAAACTACAAGAAATAAGAATAAAAAAATAATTCACCAATGTGGTAGATAACCAGTGTTTTAAACCTAGTCGGATACCTTAAATTATTGGTTCATATATGGACAGAAAAAAGCCAAGAATGTGATTTTCGGAGTCAGAAAGGTCTAAAGCATGAAGATGCCTTAAAATATTGAATTCAGCGTTTTTGACGATTTCAGTACTTTTCTTTCGAAAACATAAAAGCTGTTAATCACCCTTTAATACTCATTTTCCCATCTACTTTTTAGATGCTTATGATTGGTATCAGCCCAAATCTTTTTGATGATTGCCTACTTACTTTGATAAAGTATTAGGCAGTGTTACTTTGATTAGGTTTGATTTGCAACCATAATTAAAGTATCCGACTACGTTAAAAATACTTGTTCTCAACCACATTGACGAATTTTTTTATTGCTATTTCCTGTAGTTCAGACTTTCCTCTTTCCAAAACAGTTTCTCTTTTCTAGGAAAAGGAAGGTGTGATCTAACATCCAAGGTAACATATTTTTCGAATAAAATTTATATTTAACATCAATTTTCTCAAAATTTAAATTTTCATAAAATATTCTTCTGCGTTAACATGATATCACAAAAACTAATTAAGGTATTTACATAAAAATGCTCAACGTGTGTTTTAAATAATATGGGCAATGAAATAAACCAAAAGTTTTATGGTAAGTGAAATGCTTTTTCATTTATAGGTGTATTTCGAAAAATTAAGGAGTGAATTTATGGAAAAAATGCTTATATGTGAATAATTGTCCCCATAATTTCTTTGCATATCAAAATTTTTCTTAGAATTCGGTTCATTTCATTCTTCTTTATATTCGTTATTAACCGTTTTGGTTAAATTTCATTAAAATTTACTACAATTTTTCCTATTTCTCAAAATATATAATATTTTCAAATAATTTTTTGTAGTTATAGCATTTTGTATTATAAATGACAATACATCTAAAAATCATAGTTGTAAATAGTTTTAAAAAAATCTAATTTTTCAAAGTTTTTTTCTTTGAACGTAGTCGGTTACCTTAACAATCATGATCTCAATGAAAACTGTAGATATTATTTGAATAAAAGATTGTGTAATAAGTGTTCAGGTGTAATCAAGTAATAAGTGTTTTATGCCTAAAATATACATGCAGCCCAATGTCCATGCAATTGCGACAGTGGAGTTTTAAAATCTAAAATATATTTTTTACTGCAATTCCTTGTAATTGATACCTGAATAAATAAGAATGAAAAATTGGTGCTTTTCCGTTATACGAGAGCAACGAAAAAAATCGCCAAGTAATCGTTCATAGTAAAAAGTGAAAAATCACCAAAAAGTGACAAAAAATTGCAAAATTACTTCAAATTTCGCGTTTTTACACTTGGCGATATTTGTTTTGCCATTCGTTTCGCTTGACGTCTTGACTCGCGTTTGACACGCATTGGCGACATCTTGCACCCGTATAACGAAAAATTTAAGAGCTTCATTAAACAGATAATTATCATTAATTTTGAGTAAGTATAAAAAAATTAAAATAATAGATTTCTAAGTTACTGTCGGAAAAAATTAATAGTAAGCTGTAGGATAATAATCGTGTCAAACCATCAGTAACTGAGATGACATTGGATATCTTTCGAGCAATTTTTTAAAAAAATATTTGGATAAACACAAATTATTAGTAACTTTCTTAAACCCTTAACCGCCATCCAATTGGCATCACACAAGCATCGAATATTTCCTTTTCAAATTTATACTCTAAAATTAATCAACTTTAAGACAATATAACTCGATGCACAAATTATACAGTATCCACATATTATATAGAATAATTAAGGAATTGGTCGACTGCTGAATAAGTATTATCCAACTTTACATTGACCGAAAAGTCAAACTAAGATGCCTTTACTACCCCGAAAGGAATCTTAGTTTGACTGTTCGGTCAATGTAAGGTTGGACAATACTCATTCAGTAGTCGACCACAACAAATCCTGTCGATACTGCTACATTCAGTGGTGGCGGGGTGGTCATCCACATGCAAGAAAAAGTATCCATATATTCCTCAATTATTCAATGTATTGAATAAACTGACTTCTTAATTGAATCAACAGCTTATCCTCGAAAAAGAATCTATCATCTAATATCTACTAATAATAAAGGTAAATATATGTGTGTTGGAACTCCATAGTTCAAACTGTTGACCTACTACTATCAAACTTTGAAAATGGAAATGTGCAGTTCGGAACTATATATTTAAAATTTTAATTAAAAATTAAATGAATTTTGACATTTTTTTTCCACCCGAAATCATTATAGCACAATATTTTTGCTGCATCTTCAAATTTAAATAAATTATCTTTTCATTATTCTATTTTAGCAAGTGTGTAAATAGTTTGCTTTCAAATTTCAGTAATTAATTTTTTTTGCCTAATATCTAGTAATATGATGAATTATTGCTCTGAAATTCAAAACATTTTCATTGTTTCATCAAATATTTAATCGAATGAATTTTTTTATTGTTGAAAACCGTAGAAGAAGGAATCGATTATTACAAGGAAGGAATCAATTATTTACAATCTGTGTATATTACAAGAATTAAAAATTGAAAGTATAATACAATTCAAGTTAAAGCATAGATGAATAAAACATTTACGTTTTTAATAATGCTATGATGTTATGTTACTGATTTCTATTAGAAAGGTACATGTACGCAGTAAACAAAACTTATGTAAGACAATTAATATAGCTTTAAAAAATCTTGAACAATCTCAAATTTCGAGTCCTAATAGAAATATCGTGGTAGCTTCTGTAATTTAAAGAACCAATATTTTTATCAGAAGTTTTAAAATGCTTTGATTGGTCGTTGATTGGCATGCATTCGGCATCCATTAGATTCTCTTTCTTATGTAATGCCTTGATCTCGATAGATCAAAGAATACTCCGAATTTTTAGACACTTCTTTATTTTACAGCCCTATATATGTACAAAGAACAACTCGTTCTTATCTTGCTTAAATAGTTACTATTTACACCATGAACTAAAAATTCGTCTTTCCACAGCATTCGAAGTTGAAGGCTTTTACTTGAAGATCAGTTCTCTATAAAATCGAAAACACAGCATCACTGGGAATTCACGTGTTGTTCAGTCAGCGATCATTTCAGGCGGCGCTTCAAATCTCCCGTACTCATGGGCGTACTCCAGCAATCTCCCAGAAACTCTTCTCTCCAAACCCCTCTGCGTATTTTATCTCAGCGACAGTCTCCGCCTCCTCTTCCTCAGTGGCTACTGGTACTCTCTTCCGGCCAATCACGTCCATCAGAAGGGCCCTATCAGTGGCGCCAGTAAGTCGTTGGAAGGTAATTAAGACTCACTGAAAAATCTGGAACATGGGGTCCGCTTACAATAGGGAAATTTGGAATCCAGATGTTTGGATGTCCCATTGTCTCAGAGAGCACTATCACTGTCTTCTGAACCAGGAATTTCCACATGTGTTCCTTCAGTTATATATTGCCTCAGGTGCCTAAAAGAGACCATCTGCAACATCTGGTTATAACTCAAGGTGTCTAATAAACACAAAGGCAACACAGCTGGAGGTAATATTTTATCACTAATGGGGACAGGGAATGTTACACTTACCATGAGTTTAATTGTGCAGAAAAGTAATATTACGGATTTATAATAATATAGGTAGATTTCAAAATAAAACAAATAATTAAACTGTTATTGGGTATGAAAGTGTTTAAAATCTTTAATCAAAATTCAGATTTAATTACAATATTTCTGTCATTTTGTTTTCACCTTTTATATTTTTGAAAAAAATAAAATAGTTTTTATGTTCTGGTACATTAAGAAGACCGAACTATTTACAAAAATAGGATTTTTATTATTTGCGATCGAAAATACTTGTTGTCACTCGCAAATTTAAAAAAATTACTACTGCTTAAAAATTGATAAAATCGAGCAAATGAGTAGTTTATCTTAGTTTCTGGAAGTTGAAAATTTTGACATAAAAGCTTCAATAAAATCACTGTATTGAAAATAAAAAGGGAAATCAATCTATCAAAATAATGGAGAGCATTATCGTGATGCCATAGTTACATGACCGCATACTTTTTATGTCGTACGTTTGTACCAACCTATATTGATATGTTTTTTTTTTTTTTTCAAAATATAATGAGCTATGGATTTCAAAATTAAACTGGTGCAGCACACTTAACGTGTTCCACGTGAGCATGAATTATATATTCGAATTTATTTCATGATGCAATTTATATTGCAAATATAGCGAGGTATTATTGTCATGTTTTTACATTCCATAGCACCCAACAAATGCTTTGAAATTATTCTCTCAAAAAATGAAATTTCTTTGATGAAAAGAATACAATGGTTCATTATTGTTCATTTTTAAGCAGAAAAATTCTAAAGAATTGAAAGCAAGCATTGTATTCTGCGAGATTCTGATTTTCCAAGATGCCAACTTCCCGAAATTCACGGTTTTGAGGACTCGTACTTCGTTTAAAGTAAATATAAACTTAACATAATACATCTTCAGTGACTTGTGCAATCAAGGTAGTGGGTGATAAGGTAAACGCAAAGGAAGAACTAAAGAGAGGAATTTTCTTTAGAGTTTCTGCAAAAACTGGCGTCCAAATATTATTTCCTTCCTCTATCTTGCTATTGGAATTAGGAAATTTTATTTGAGGGATACTGGTAATAATCTTTAATAAATAAACTTGTGCATTATTAAGGGCCTGCGTTTGCAAAAATTAGTCGCAAAAATGCATATTAATATGTATTATTTGGCGATTTGTTTTTGAAAACTAATTGCTGGAATGCGGTTATAATTCAGGCACTAGAACACTGAAATTCGGACTTCAATTTCTAGGGAATAGAAAAAAAATTCACACAAATCTACAAATGTAGTTACAAAATAACATATCTAATTTCATTTATTTGAAACACTACATTTGTGAATTATCAGATTTCGATAAATATGAAATTAGAGACCAATAAACGATCAACTCCATCACTTATTTTGTTTCCAAATTTGGTAGTTATCTATATTTCAGATGTTAAATTTGCACATCAGATTTTATCCATTTACCTCTCTTAGTTTTGTAGTTATCGTGTTAACTAAGATGTTGGATAACCAAACTTTCTCTGAATAGATTCCATTCTAAATTTAACAAAAATTTACAAACTTGGTGTAAAAGACTGTACACCAGATTTCATGCGTAGTTTAAAGCATTTTGTGTTATTGTGTTCAAAATTAGACAAACATTATTCTAAAAACCTAAAGAAAACTTGAAAATAAGAATATTATCAATTTCAAGTAGTGGCAACCCAATCTGTACAAGAAGAAAATTTTCAGATTGCAAAGTAGAAAAAGATTATCTAAGATTTAAAGTCTTTTTTCTTTGTTACCAAATAATATTAGTTTTCACAAAAACTCTAATTCATCATCAGCAGAGAATATCGAATCTTATTAGTAAATGATAATACTCAATTAGCTCCAGTTTTTCGCAATTAGAGTGGTTGCATTGCAAATATTATACATTGATTGAACTTAGTTTCATTTATTTCAGTCCATTAGCATAGTTTTTAGCATGCTATGTATAATGAAAAATATTATGAATGTTTTGGACTTTCAAGTTCCTTTAAATTTATTATTAGTATTAATTTTTATTATTATTTATACATGTTATAAAAGAAAGTTTGAAAGCATCTGAAATGTTTAAAAGAGAAAATTCTCGAAAGACTTAAATGATATTGGAAATATTTGAACCATTTTGTGTTTAGTATAATTGATTTTAATGTATTAAAGTTTTAATATATTAAAGTTTTTAGTACATTGAAATCAAGTCAAAATTTGAAAAAAAAAGAGTTTTAGAATTGCAATTTTAAATATTTTTTTATTAAAGCCCTAGGAAAAATGTTTCACAATCCTGGAATTGACCTAAGTGAAGAATGTTTTTCTCATTGATAACTTTAAGTGGATTTTTCTAGAGTTGAATCCAAGCAAAAACTTTTAATCTTGGTACCAAGAGGAAAAACAACCAATATAGTTAACAAAGAGCTATTATGAGACAAGCTGAATTTTATTTTCATATCAGATTTTACAGAGTCGATAAGCAAGTGCGGAACAGTGGGTACAATGACTTATTTGTATATTTTTAAATTTTAAAACACTTTCCTACTGTATATTTTTAGGGAATTGTTTTGTCTGCGAATATATCCTATTTTTACCATTTTAATAGTCTAAATATTTCTGAATGTGTGCTATAAAAATTGCTTTTGTAGTTATTTTTGGAGATTTATGAATATTTTTTCATGTTTGTTTGAGATTGCTTGACATGCCCATGTCATATCGGTTAAGGACTAGATTTAAGTTTAAAGCTACTTTTATCTCTTGGATGTTAGGCTACGTGTAACGTTGTACGGTTACTGTTAGTTTTAAAATATGCAGCATAAAATCACACATTATGATAATTTTAAAAGTATTTTTTTCTGGATATCTTGTTTCTGAGAGCATTTATTTGTAGTTGGGAACTTGAAAACTAACATCACAATGCGTATTCTATTTTTTGTAGAACAAAAAATTGTAAGAAAAGATATTTTTCCATGCTTTTATAATGAAAAAAGCTCTGTTATTTCTATGCATACTAAATTTTATAACAATACAAAATTTTCTCACGAAAAATAATCTCTTTCATTTACAACTGAAATTTAGAAGCTTTTCGTTGTCAAGAACATATCTTTAAATCAATATTTCGAAAAAAATAAATAACTCGAAAGAATTCGAATTATCATCTCAAAAGCAATGCTCATTATCCAATCTCTAATTTATCTCGTAATTTTGTGGGAATTTGATTAAAGACCTTATCACACGGTGAAATTTCGTCAGCATTTTTCCGTTTCTACCTTTGAAATCCGGTCAAGCAAGTTTCATAATCGACAACTTTTTCTAACCAGTTCGAAAATGTCGTCGGAAATATTGTCCGCAAAAGAAATTCAACCATTCATGTGAAACTTTGAAGTGACATCAATTTCTCTGTCATTTGCTGATGGAAAGTGCCGAAGTTATTTTGCCGTGTGATAAGGCCTTAACTCACTCTTGTGACATAAAAAGCAAATTTGTTTATTGATTAAAAAACAAACAAGTATTTGTAAATTTGTTTGTTTATTTTTTCACCATGCTCAAAAGATATCCTTTCTTATCATAAACTAATAAATAATTTTCAAACTATTAGAGACAACTATATACTTTTTGCTTAGGGGCTTCCTAACTATTAAATATTAGGATCTGTGAAGTCTCGTGAATTATTGGTGAGGAAATTCCGAGAATGCAAGACTGGTTGTTCTGTCTTGAATTGTTTGCAGTCTCGTTTTCAATTGATTCTTTATTTATGTACTTATTTGGCACAGCTTCTAGTTATTTGTTTGTTTATTTATGTAGGAATTGCATCCATTAAAAACTCTACATTTCTGCTCATATTCTTGATTTATCTTCTAGATATACTTTTTTTGTTTGTTATTCTAGATCTGCTTTGTATTTCCCCCTTGTATTTGTGTCCTTCGCCTATTTTTTTACTTTATGAAAGGTGATAGATATTTGATTTTAGGTATTGGTACATTGTTTTATTATTGCTATATATCTATGCCTACTATACAACTGTATTTACTATGTCTTGCATCCTTTGGACATTGTGGTACATGTGTCAATGCTTTATTTTCAACTTAATCTCCTGAACCCAAAATTGGTTTGCTGAATATTTGTTTTAAATATTTTATTTTAGTCAAATGTACTATAAGGCATACCCTTATTTACAAATCCATATTCTGACAATGATGTAAGCCTTTTAATAAATAAATGTAAAAATTTAATTAGCGACCATTACTATTCCATATTTAGTTTCATTTTGTAGTAATAGATGTCGCCCTGGATACCGCTGAATACCGCTGATCCAAAGTCTAAGACGCGTGACTTCAAGTTGGAGAAAAAAGTGAACTACGCATTCGCTCGGCAGACGGAGACAGAGAGGGTCATTTTGCTCCGAATATGAATTTTTAATACGCAACGTAGTTCCGCCATGAAACACTTGATTAGGCATCATCCTTGGTGGCATCTATAGGTGATACTTTTTCTGTATTGTAAATAGCCTGTCCTGTCATAATTGTTAATGTATTTTCCTTATTCTTTGCTGTAAATAAATTTCTTTCTTATTCAAAAGCTTCTTTTTCTTCAATCAGTGATCCTAGACACTGATCTAAATGTGGTTGAATGGGCATTCTGTCCCATTTAATTCCTACATAAAAAATGGTTCTCTCCCAGGCGACCTTCAAGATCTTACACACTTTCAAGTAGGCGGGTCGTTGTGGGGTAGACCAAGACCAAATTATCAAATATTGAACTCACTTTTTAAAAACCAAATCTATATCGACCAACTTCATTACATGTTCGTTCCAAAGATTGTTTTATTCGCCAATAAATACATTTTCAAACATATTTATTCTTATATCAATAAATGTTTAATGAAATATTAATGAACATGAATTAAATTCAATGTTCGTACCGAAAAGGAATTTCTTATCAGGTTGGTGGGTTCAAGGTATTGCATGAAAACATAGCCTTAAAAAAATTTCCGCTTTATCAAATAGAAAAAATTATTTACGACTCATATTTTTTGTTTTTTTAAAAATTACTTGCACTAATTAAAAATTACATTTAAAGTGAAGTCGCAAGTTAAAGCACATAAGAGGCAACAGATATACCGTGTGCAAAATAGATAAGTTCATTATAAACGCCATTTTAATTCTGAAAAAAAAATTGCTTATTTTCTTCATTTTTTATCATTTGACACGAGTCGTAAGTTTACATATTGTGCTAGTTTTACCTGTTTTGATGAAGTTTTAAGCCCCATATCAGATTTTTTTTTATATTGCAAACAAATTTCTAAGATATCGAAATTCATAAAATCTTACCATGACTCACGAAAAATTGATTCGTAACTTACATTTTCATTATCTCTTGTCCGACTGAATTAGAAAAATTTCCAGTTTTCAGTATACCGGCAACCGAATCCTTAAATCATTAGCGATTATGATTTAATGATTCGAGAATAAGTCATTACAGATTTGAAATTCAAAATCAGTGATGAAATTCAAAGTAATTATTTCTGCATAAAATGAATTCGATTTCATAATTGTAAAACGAATTTCAAAACCCTTATTTCTCGTTTCATTCATTTCACAAATGTGTTGATAAGAGGAAATGTTTAATCAAATATATTCAGAGAAAAAAAATCCTTTATGTATCCATTCTTCGAGTAAAAATTACAAAACTGTGCGGTTTTAAATTGATTAGTTATTTTATTTTTCATCAATAAGCAACAATAGGATGTTCAATTTTTTTATAAGAAAGCAATCTTTCTTTTTACCTGACTGGAATTAAAAGCATTTGTTCGAAAAATTCAACACATTGCTTCATTATCTGAAGGTATTCGTTTTATCGGGGATCCAATAGCTAGTTTTTTACAATGTAGAAACAGGTATATATTCCAGTATGAAAAGTACTCTGAATAATGTAAAGAGTTATATTGAATGAATGAGTAAATATACTGATGAGAAAGAGAAGGTAACGAATTAAATTTTTAGCTGTCCTGTCTTGAAAAATATTTTTAATACATTAACATTTTTTTAAAAAGTATCCTCTCTTCTGAGATTAAAACTAACCGATAGTTTCGCGACTGCATTCAGGGTGTTTGCTTCACACTGTTACAATATGTAATCTCTTATTATGTAGAATAGAATTTAGAATTCAACATAAAACTCCCTGTTAAATTTGTCGTTGTCGTCTAATGCCACTTGGTCATACCAAGCCCGAATGAGCAGAGCTTTCGAATCAAGGCAGAGATGTGCACCTTTCGTTGTGAACGAGCACCGTTCAGGTGAAAGGACGACTTTGCTCGAACACACACGACACAACACTTTTTAGGGGGTGGTCGAATTCATTCATACACTCATTTATCCTTCAGCAAGACAGAATTTAGATCCAAATCAGAGACCGACTCATCCCTGATTGAGTATCCCCAGAGGTATCGTTTTGTTATGGGAACTTGGAGGACTTTGCAGTCACGAGCTATTTAACGAGCTCCAACTGCCATTAGCCAACATAGCGGTCTTTGGACAAGACGAGGACAGAACCCGCGACCTTTCCGTTTCGAGACTAACGCTCTACCAACCAGGCTACCGTTTAGTTTAAGTTTAAGTTTAGTTTAGTTATTTTAACGTTCAGTGGTAAAGCATTACTAGGGCTATTTTGAGATGGATCTCGTCATTTTAAACCACGGTCAAATGATGAGGACGACATCTGAGCTGGCATCCCTCTTTCCACACCACACCTGCGGGAGGACATTTGGCCTTATAGATTTAACGTGCAAGAGACACCCTTACAAGACGGTTCTTCGGTTAAATCGGGTTTCGAACCAAAAACCCTCCAGTTAAGAAGCCGAGACCTTACCACCAAGCCACCACGGTCTCCATAAAACTCTCGACATCCTGTTATAGGGGTAACGCGTCTTATCCGTGATCTGGATGAACCGAGTTTGGGCATGTTTGCTCTTTCTGTGAAGTGTGTGAATGTAACCCCCCTCTATTAAAAAGTTGTGAAAGTGAATGTGACGCTTGAGTAGCTAACACGCACTTTTGGCCCTAGATGGCGCTAATGAAACGAAGAGACCCTCCTTCAGCCTAAAATCGCTGGCTTCGTTAGGGGCTTATCTAGATCAAATGCCATAAAGTTTTTTAATATTTTTTAATGATTTCAAGGAATTCTTTTGTTTACTAATAGAAATTTGAAATTCCAGATTTAAAATATTTTAAGTTTTACCATATATTGCAAAATATTTAATATCCTTAGCAATAAAGAATTCATATTTAGGAAAATAGATATCTCTTTTTGGAACAAAACTGTTTGCGCTAATTCACATCACGCAAATTTAAGTATTTTTTCGAAATAAGTTTAATTTAATGGTTGTTCTTGTATAATAAAATTTTTTATGCTTCAATTTAGAGTTTTCGGTTTGTTTTTTTGCAAAGAATGGAATAAAAGGAAACAATTTACTATTCTTTTTTATGCCTAGAGAATCGCACACGATTTTGTAAAAGCGGCAAAACAGTTATGCGCGGCATTTTTATGATGCTGACCATGAATCGACCAATCAGAAGGAAGTTCATTTCCGTGACATCATAAAATGACGTCAGCGAAAGACTTTCGAACCCCGTGATATAAAAGTCTTTTAGAATTCTCAGACATGTTTTTTCGCTCAATAATGGTTCTCGCTTTCGTTGACGCAAATATGTTTACAAATTTCAACTAGATAAAAGTAAATAAATTAATTAAAGTATTTTTCTTTTTAATATCAGAAAAATAAATAAATAAATTTTAAAATATTAATTGGATAGTTATTAATTTGCATTTAAAATATTTTAAATTTTATTGATTGAATTTAATCAGTAACATCGAAAAATTTCAGTGTGATTTAGGGAGATTTGGATTGATTATTAATCCAGGTAAGTGAATAAAATTTTCTTTACAAAATAATTTCATCTCCATTTTTTTATTTAAATTTCTTTTGAAGAAATTTCATATCAAAAATGCTTATTTAATTTAGATTTTGTAACTTAAATTGTAACCTCATTTTTTCTTATTATAGATATTTAACCCTTTGCACTCGGAAAAGTAATTCGATGTGTAAATATTCACTTTATACACGGGCCATTTATTGCACCAAAAATAAATATCTGTACAATTGTTTTAATCTCAATTTTCCCCGAAAAATTCATCTACGTCTTTTAACCATTCTGTAACTATTTTTAATTAATCATAATTTTTTATAAATCTTTATCATATGTATTTTTAAATAAAATCTAAAATTTTATTAATACCATTTTTTTTTAGAAATCGTCGATAATTAAATAATTAATGTATCCACTTTTAAAAAGTGGCATCTTCTCATTAAAGCGTGAGTATATATGCTTTTTATTTATTTATTTTTACAAAACTATGTCAAAACAGCTGGACTAATTCCGCCAATTTTATTCAATAGTTTGCAAGCATTTCTAACCAATAAAAAGGCTTCTATCTATCGATATTGTACAAGTACAGTTAGCTTAATTATATTTTTATTATGAGGAGATATTATTCATTAAAACTGGTGGATATGAATAGATAAATACTATTATTACAATGGGTTAATAGCTGTTTATCGTAGTCAATTTAAAAATTGTTAAAATACAAAATTTAAATCTCTCTAAAAGCTGTTCATGATTTTTTTTGTCTGTCAAAATAGTTAAAGTTTAATTCAGCAATCATTCTTAAAATAATCAAGCTTGAAAAAAATATTTTTAAATATTCATTTCTTGAAGCATAAATAAATAAAATGTTATAATGAAAATAATTGCATGCGTCTATATTATACAACTAAATATGATCAAATGACTCTGATACATTTTGAATCACATCTTTATTTCTTCTTAAAAGCACAAGAGGAATTTTTCCTATGTTTATCGTTTGGAATAGACGTTGTATAAATAAACTGTTAGAATTTCACTTAGCCATTTGAAGCTAATCTGTGTCTTCTTCAATCACCGAAAAGATAATTTTATTCTTCTATCACCTATGTGCTATAACTAGATATTTATTCCTAATTAAAGAAACATTGCTTATAAACAAAAAGGAAAGAAATGAAGGCTACATATTTGATCTTCTAGTGATAATGATGGTGGATAGAAGCAATTGGCTTTTTAACTTTCTTGACTACAATATATATATATCTGCTATCGACAAAAAATTCAACATCTGATATATGCTATTTTGTAGAATTTCTCGGGCCTAAAAACCCATTTGGAAATAAATATGTCGGTCTCAGAACCGATATAAATGATTAATAAATCGGTCACAGAGCCGATACTTATTGGCATATAAAAATGCGAAAAATGCTAAAGCTATGAAATTTTGCTTTTTCTTATCACTAAATTTGTAGATTTCTGTCAAATTTGGTTCGGAATCCTTCAACAGAAGTCGGTTTGCTTCGTTCATGTGAAGCCCAATAATTGAAAATACAAATAACTAGATGGATAAAATTAGGTATATAGATTTATCATTATAATTTTATTGATCTTTTTCCATATATGGACGAGTATGTAAACTAGATAACTCAAAAATATAAATAATATAGACTGATTGAGTTTTATATGAGGTCATCTCGCAAATTATTTACATTTTTCACTTATTTTAGATATATTTAATAGAAAATAGACACCATTACACTCCTTTTTCATCATTAAATTATGAGGTACAAAACGCGTCATATTATATTGATAAATGAAAATGTCGGGAGAAGTACATTCCGGCTGGTTCTTCATCAAAATCTTCGTTTTAAAGTGCTATGTTCTGGTTTCCTGTTTCCATAATTTAAAATAATTTAAACTTTATCTTAATAGCATTTACTTACCTATTGAAAATACCAACTGATGCCTTTATATTTCATGGATCTGCAAAATAATTTTTTGTACCAAAATTTACAGATCGTACGATACAGCTCAACAAAATTTCTTCGATCAAGTTCATAATGTTTATAAAATCAACCAAAAACTTCATTTACATGGTAGAGAAACGTACAGAAATGCTCGAAATAATTGCAGTACCAAATATTATGAAAAAAACCGAAATATCATGATTTTGTTTGTGAAAAATGAATATTAGTAACACGCCAAAACTATAATAACATAAAATAAAGTAATGAAAAAAGTGGGAAAAGCATTAATTTTGAACATTTATTTATTTTGCTTGTTAAATTTTCGATGATAAAATTGGAAAGGCGCTAAAAATAATTGAAAAAGTTTTTAAAAAGTGAGAAAATTTTCATTAAATGATGCCTTTAAAATTTAAATTATATCAAATGATTTTCAAGACTGTTATTTTCCTAATTTTGTTCCTCTCCAAATTAATGAAGAATTAAGAAGTATCTTCTGAAATCCATATTTATTTTGGATATGAGAGCTTCTTTGAATTCATCGGAAAAATAAATAACTAAACAGTAATTGTTGTTATAATTATTTAAAAATTATTGTTATAATTATTTAAAACTAGCCGCCTTTGGCGACCAGCTGGTTCGCCATGAGTAAAGCGTTCTAAAATGTTCAATTAAATCACATATTCATTAGCCTTGAAGTAATTCCGGGTATTGATTGACTTGAAATTAATATTTTCTTTAAGATGATGGACGGAAAGCTCTAAAAGTACACCTTTTCCTAATAAAATTCTTTAATTTTATAATCAGCCAGTTTTAACCATCGGTTATGCTTCCAAAATATTTTTAAAAAATTCAATGATGTTGCCAAAATATTAAATATGTTTTTTTAAAGAAAGCGTGAAAGGGAAAAAATGTATTCAATTAATGATACAGATATTGCAAACGATTACATAAATATGCCATTAAGTCGGGATTTCAATGCATATCCTGTCTAAATTCAATCAGGTTTACCGTAAATAAAGAAGATTTTTTGAGTTAATGATATAGATATTGGAAACGATTATAGAAACCTTTGCTTTGCATTTATTTTTTTAAGAAAATATCACATTTTATATTTATTTTATTTTATCCAGTCACGTGTTAAAAGTATCATTTCTTTAGACTTGATTTACGATGATTGTTTTTTTTTTATTATTTCAACTTCCGTCATTGTTTTCTTTTATTTATTCAGTCACGTGCTCAAAAAAACATGGTCAAAATATTTCTTTAAAAATTCGTTAAAAATAGAGGCTTAAGTTATACATTAATGGTATAAGTTATACACTGATACCATTAGAAAGCTAATTTTTTAATCTTTAAATTGATGTAAAAATCCTGTTTGTGCAATAATAGTTTCAGAAGTTATAGCGCAAAAACGTCGAAATTTCGCTTAAATTTTAATTAATTCAAATTCTAATTAAAAATTCAAAAAAAGGGGCTCCGAGGTGCACATTCCCGACCTCCAAGGTATACATGTACCAAATTTGGTAGTTGTAGGTCCAACGGTCTGGCCTGTAGAGCGCCAACACACACACACACACACACGCATACACACACACACACACACATTGAGCTTTATTATAAGTATAGATGAGAGAATGAGAGAGAGGTTCGAATTATAAATTCTCAAAATTTAGAAAAATGAAGGAATTAGAATTTCAATGTAGGAACTTTACTTTCAATTCTTCAAAGTTTTCAGAAAAGTGACTTTTTTGAATTTCCCGAAGTTCAGAAAATTATATCCAAAGTTGTAAAAAATATTCATAGAGATAAAATTGTTTAATGATGATGTGAATTTTGTTCTTTATATACATTAGAAAAATCATTAGAAGCAAATCAAACGAGAAAACATACACTGCGTGAAAAAAGTAGAAGGACAGTCATTTTTTTGTACATTTTGCTTTAATCTTACTGCTTTTTATCAGATTTTTTAAAGAGGTTGTTTTGTTAATGTTTTAATTTAAGTTAGGTGAGAAATTCTTTGCTACCTGTATTTAAGGTTCAGAATTCAATACTTAGCAATTTTTGGAGTGTGAAAAAAGTAGAAGGACACATCCGAAAAATTGATTTTGAAGCTGTTGGAAACCATAAAGGTTGGAGTACTCTTTTACTTTTAATAACTTTTTGTCAAGAATAAAGAATTTAGTTAGAAATTCATAGTTTTTATTGGTTTTATAATGCCCAGAGGAAAATCCTTAAGTGAGTTCCAGAAGGACCAAATAGTTGCCAATAAAAATGAAGGAAAAGGTGTAAGAGAGCAGATATGTATCAGTCTTAACACTGTTACTAACTTCATAAGAAACCCTGAGTGACAGAAGAAAAAAGAAGACGGGAAGGCCAAACAAACTTACACTACATGATCAAAGAAAAATCATTCGTGAATTTAAAAATACGTGTGGAAGTGTCAACAAGGCTCAATGCCTACCAGAGATTACACATGTATCCGAAAGAACTGTCTAGAACTATATAAAGCTCAAAAAAGTTCATCTTCAAAAAACGGAAGCACCATTAAGCACCGACTGCAGTGGACTAAAGACTACATGTACTGGAACTCTGAATGGACCTCAGTTGTATTTTCCGATGAGAAAAAGCTCATTTTGGATGGTCCAGACGGTTATCAGTACTATTGGCCCTATCTTGGTAATGAAGAAGAGGCTATTCTACTCGACAAATGGGAGGCGGAGGTCTAATGGTTTCGTTAGCAGCTGGTTATGGAGGTAGAACAAATATAGTTTTTCTAAATGGTAGACAGAACCATCTAGACTACATCCAGACTCTAAACTCAAATCTTCTTCCATATGGTCCTGAGTTAGGAGGAGGCTACTGGGTTTTCCAACAAGACGGAGCATCGATTCAGGCTGGAAATGGTGTTAAAAATTGTTTTGCAGCAAACAAAGTTCGTATTTTACAATGGCCTACCAAAAGTCCTGATCTCAACATTGTATAGAACTCATGGCCAATGATTGTGCGCCGCATTTACGAGGGAGGAAACAGTTTGAATCTGTAGCTGAACGGCAGAAATCCTTAAAATGTGTATGGGACAAATTTTGCCAAACAGAAATGAAATCTTTATATAGTTCCATGCCCAACAGAATTTTTGAAGTAATTCGAGCCAATGGAAGAAGAATTCCATTTTAATTAATATAGTACACCCATTTTTTTAGAAGTGTCCTTCTACTTTTTTCACAGATTATGACACCGTCAAAACTAATTTTTAAAATTAAGTGTACTTTTTTTTAAAATGTGTCCTATTCCTTTTTATGTAGATACAGGTATCTGCAAGTAAAAATTTTGTAGGTAAAATAATTATTTAAAAAATGCTGTATTATTCATTTATTTAAAATAATCTATTGTCCTTCTACTTTTTTCACGCAGTGTACTAAATAAAACAAAATATTACGTTAAAAAATGTCTGTATCAAATTTTAAAATTCGGGCACCAAGGTTCAATGAATGCGCCATGATTATTACTCTAATACCAAATATTATGATTATAAGCAATAGATTTTATATGAATAGCGCAGATAAAATATACTAGTACTTCTTTTTATAAATGTTGACGCTATAGATTTTTCCAATCATACATTATTTCTGCATCATGAAAGTTTCAGATGCAAACACAATTTTTTATTTGACTGGATATATATTTATGATTTTTTTATTATTTTTTTATATTAAAAAACTTAGAATACTCCAATCCTCTATTTCTGCGCATAATTCGTATATGAGGATATCAATCGTAATTAAAGCTCAAAATGATTGTGTAGTTAAAATTAAGTAAACATTCACCACTGATCTCTATAAAAATAAGTATCTAAATAGAATCAGTAGAATCTAAAAAAACCATTTAATTTCTTATTTTTCAATCACAGCATTGGAAGTGGCGAATTTCCCACTAAATCCTGCTTAAGAGGATTCCTTGAAATCTTATACCTGAAAGAGAAAAGTTGCAGGCATGTTGATTAAAAAGGTTAGCCTAATAATATTCTAAATAAAAAAAATTATTATATAATAAATAAAAACTTTCAAGTTTAAAATGTAACTTAAGTTAAAATGCATTGAAATATAAAATTAAATTGAAACTTAATTGTTTTACTTAAATTAATTTAAAAATAGGTTTCATAATGCGTTTCTTTAGGGTCTCAAGATGCCCGAATTCATCTTAAACTATAACCCCTTAGACACGACATGCACATAAACATTATCTTTTTTTTAAAAAAAAAATGGCTATTTAATGATGCGAGTTTGAAAGTCATAATGTTTTTTTTTTTCATGTATGATTTTTCACATTATTTTTTAAATATCATTTTCAAAATGGGCAATATCATGCACACAAATACATTCAACTGATTTCCATTGCCAAACGTATAATAAATATTTTACACAAAATGCGCAGATTACTTTTTTAGAAAGAAAATGAAAACAAGCAGACGAATAAAAATTAATTTAATTGCAAAAAAATAATTTGTTTAGAAGGAATGGCAATATTTCAAAAATCTAAAAATTTTGCAAATGACCACATGGTTGTTTTTTAAGAAGGAATTTGAAAATTCTTTAACACATATTTCATATTCGAGAAAATGACAGAGTAAAAAATTCTTTTTATATTTATTGCAGTTAAATTTTTGGTAAAAATGAAACAATAACTCTTTTTAACTCTTACGGTGTTATCATTTTCTATTTTTGAATTATTTGTGTACAAACATTTTAATCTGTAGATAAGAAATGCAGTTATCAGAATCGCGTCTGGTATTATCTTTGGATATATTACGAAGAAAGCACAATACGCGGAGCCAAACAACTGTAAAGCATCCCAAAGTTGTGTTTGATATGCATGTATTTTTTACAAAAATCCTTAAAAGAATTCCGCATTTGTGATTGAAATTCTGAAAGTCGTCTTCAAAATTAATTTTAACTCGGACTTTCTGCTCTAGTTAACTTGTGACTTATTACAACGAAACCTGAAAAATGTATTATATAATACAGAAGTCCGATCAAGATAGATTCGATGCCGTAGTAAGTACTAAATTGATTTTTATGAATTACACAGGCTTGCATGGGTCATGTTTTTTAACTTTTGATTATTGATTCCTACGTATTTTTTCACGCTGAATCTGAATATGTCATTAGTTTTTCCCATTACGTCAGTATTTTTTGCAATACGCAATTTTTGAAATTTTTAATATGTTACAAAATATCAAAAATATGAAACATATTAATAGATTTAAAACGGTTTTTTTATTATAAAATTATTTAATTAAACTTATAGCCTACACTTTACAGTATCATAGCCAAAGACATCAAGAGTCCGTTGGGGAGAGGGGAGGCAAAAATTTAACAAAAACTACCACAAAATTAGCCAAAATGTAAGAAATGTAATTTTGGTACGCGAAATTTTATATTGATACACTTAATTTTATGTACTTAACTTTAAATTTTATTAAATTTTATTTTAACCAGTTTTAAAGATGATATATGTAAAAAAAATCACCTTTCATTTGTGTCGTTGTGTCTTTTGACCAGTCATGCTTAAAATAAACCTAAAAATGCTGGCCTGTGTTATCAGTTTGCTCGTATACTAATCTGGATTTTTTTTTTATTCATTAATATCATAATACTTATTGATATCAAATTTAATATCTATTTATGTAACAACGAATTTTGTTTAGGAAGAATGAAAATACGCAATTTCTTCTTTACGATTTGGCAACATCAATAGCAATCTAATAAGAAATTAAACCATTAAAAATACTGAAATGAGTTTTTATCCTGACGAATATGGTTTTCATTATGCTTTTCAAATACATAGCGACAATATTCTATTATCTTTAATCTCGTATAATGTTTTTGATAAGACCATATATCCAAGTTATTTTTCGAAACAATTGTGTTTTTAAATTATTACAAACATGCAGAATGATATTAAGTTAATTCTTTGATATATTAGATCCAAAATTTTATACATATATACAATTCTAAGAATGGATCTATATATTTAATTTCATCCAACTAAATATTTGTATTTTTGTGTTATATTACATGGATATGGATGAACCCATATATTGAATCAAAAATTTGATTCTATTCTACAATTTTGAGAAAAAGTCGTAGTAGAAAGTTTTATATTTGTAGCTCTTTGCAGTTTAAGGTTATTGTGTTTTTAAAGAGACAAATATAACTTTAAAAATGTATTTCTCTCATTCAGGGAGATCTAAAATTTAGAAATATATTAAAATATCGTATTAAATTTTTGTACTGTAATTTTATTATTCGTATATATTAAAAATAATACATTATAATGGAAATGAATGCTACACAGCTTAATTTTCCCTATTATTATCATGATTTTGTCGCGTGTTTTGCTTTCTTCAAAGACAAATTTAATACTTAAAGCAGTATAATAATTTAAAATCGAATTACTTATACGAAAAAAGTTTTTGATGATATAAAGTGACGAGTACAGTTTTAGTTTTTTAGACCCCCTTCCCCCCAAAAACAATTACGCGCCAAATCTGGCACTCCTTACGGACTTTTTAGGGTTGCTGTTTCTTATTTTTGTGTTGCCAATTTAGGTTTTTTCAGCTTTTAGCGAGCTTTTTTATCTTGGCTAGAAAAAAAAGGCGCTCAAAACTTTTTTTTTGCTTGCCGAGAAAAAAAAAGTCGCCAAATTTCCGATTTGGGGGAGTATATCAAAGTAGTTCTAGTTTTTCTATAATAAATAGTTTAATTTTGTTGTATTAATATCCAATTTCAAAGCAACTCTAAGGTAACTTAATAACGGATATCGTAATTTCAACTACCGTCAAGTGACAAGAACGGCATCTCTTCACACAACTTTCACATCATATAGGCTTGTGGACGGCGCATTTGATTCTGGCGAATTAAATATGCTCTAGATCAGCATGCACGATAATTTTTCGATGGAAATTTGAACCTTATACTCTTTATCCCTGAACGAGACCTTATCAATAAGCCCTCACAACTCTGTTAAGTAATAGAAATCTAATGACATTGCATAACACAAGGGATAATGCAATCTCTAATAAACTATTTAATCCTTTTCTAAACACTACAAATGAGATACTTTTCCTGCGATAAAAGTAGTTTCTGATAACAATTTCCGTTTCCTGAACTTCAAATTAGAGAGAGTTTCTTTCCTAGTTTTACTCTTGCACACTATCACAGTTTTTGAAGCATATAAGAAAAGAATATTTTGACAGAATACTCCTTATTTTTTATCGAATACGTCGAACTTTGAGAATGACCTTCATAGAACTTATTATACGCGCGTCCTGGCATAGACGTAGCGTGTCTTCCCTGTGATCTGGGCGTCCCGGGTTCGAGTCCGGGCATGATTGTTATTCTGTATTCTGTGAGTAGCGTGAATGTGCCCCCCTGTAAAAAAGGGGTTATATAAGCGAATGTGAAGCATGAAGTAGCTAAGTCGTACTCTTGGTCCTAGTTGGAGGTACTGAAAAAAACAAGAGATGCTAATTTAGGCTTAAATCGCTGACATCTTCCTATCAACTGGCTTGTAAAGTACCATAAGTAACAACAACAGAACTTATTATCAAATTTAATTTGCCAGTTGGACACATTTTTGAGTGTTTGTGCTCACACATACAAAGATAGAAAGACTGCCTATCCTCGTGATTTTATCTGAAATTTTACGTAAATCTACCCTTTTGGTTCGAAGATCTCACAGAAAAATTGAAGCATCTAGTTAGATGATAATTTTAGCTAGCCTTTTATAAATTCGCAAATATATAGACAGACTTCTAAGTAGCGAATTTTGTCCAAAATTTGATATATAAATCACAAGTTTGGAGTAAAAACCCCGAAAAAAATTTATTCTTTTAATTAGTACTATTCTTAATTAATGGATTTAGATGCCGATATAGTTCCATAAATTGTATTCTCTAATTTAGATATGTATTTCTCAGGGACTTCTCAAATCTGTAAGGCAGAGTTTGAACTTTTGGTGAAAATATAAATACTCTTACTTTTGTATACTTCGGTGAATGGAAAGCAAAATTAAATCTGTTTAATCCTTATTCTTTAGAATTAATGCCTTATAATACTTTATAAATGTTAACATTTTCAAGAAATTAATTTTATCTAGTACCTTAGCTAGGTCATATTTTCGAAAAACACTTTTATCTCTAATTAATTAATAGAAATTAATTAATTTCATCTGACTTTTTCAAATTTTTTGTCAATAAGTAATATCGTTCTTAATGAAAGGACAGAAAAGAATAATTTAAAATTTAGAGATGAAAAAGGAGCAACGCTATGTATTATGACATACAATTACCAAAAAAGAAATGAATTGTACATTTAGTAATGGCAATAAATGCCATCATATGTGAGAAATTCTGTTTTTAACCATTACAAAGATTCAAAGAGAAATGAAATCTTAAGAAATGCTTGAATCATTTCAGATGGTTCTTAATATTGAGACAATAAAAAGGAGAGAAGTTGTTTGCTTGCTGGATTAGGGCCAGACGAAATTGAAGAAGGCAAAACCAACAATAAATGCTGTATTAAACAGCATATTTTTTAAAATTTAAGTTTTATCTTTTAAAAAGACGATTAAAAAGATTTTTACTCCAGGTAACGCTGAGTTTATCTGGGTATCAACTGGTTCTTTATATAAAAGCAAAAATTCATAAATACAGTGAGTTACAAAAAAATGTAAATACCCATGATTGATTTAGAACATGCGTTATTGCAAATATATTATTGACTTTTAATGTAAAGCAGATGTAAACAATTTTTAATTAATTCATGTAGAATGTAACCACTTGTATATGTTTAATTAAATCAAAATGCAAAAAGAAATAATACAAGTAAAGCAGAAAAACATCTGATTTCAGGCTTAAAAAGCAGAGAACATTGAAACTGAGAAAAACAATGAAAGCTGTAGTATTAATATTTTGTCCGCAGTCTTTTAGAGTTTATCACTGCCTTTAATTGTCTAGGTATAGCCATGACAGCTTTTTTTTTGTTTGTTAGCGAGAGATTTTTTCTTTGACAATTTGTTTCAATATTTCCTTATTAGAAATGCTTCATTGGCTTACATTTTTCCAGAGATATATCCCTAAATTTTAAATTTAATATAGATCAGGTGGCTGTGGAAGATAGTTCAAAGTCTTTGCAACACAACAGATTTACTATTCTTTCAACATCTTTAATGTTATTTGGGAGAAGATTTAGCTTTGTGACAATCCCAAATTCATAACACTTGGAACAACATTTAAAAAAATAATATTAAGGTTGTCCATTTTGTTGATTGTAGATTTGGCAGATACTAAATTACAGACCATATGGCCCAGATCTTAACGAATACACCCCCATATATAATTGTCTTAACTGAATAACTGTAGCTGAATTTTTCATTTTTTTGTCTCCATATTTTTGCGAGCTTCTGTGTGCCAAATAATTATCTTTGTCTAATGACTAAAAAAATATTATTACAAAAATCTAAATCCTTATTAAGGTGTTTTTTACTGGCTCGATTTCATGATGAATTATTTCTTACATGGAATCCTGCCATGTAACCCACGTTCATCAATAGATCTCCTTGAAGTGCTTGTACTTATTGTCTTCGTTGATCTTTATGAGATGCTTTGAGATATTTTAACAACATTTACAGCTGGATTAGATTTGATCTCTTATACTACAGTTCTCGCTTCTGTATTAGTAAGTCGTCTAGATCTTCCTCTTCTCTGGAAATCTTTGATATATTTGTATTTGAAATACCAGCGGATGACCGAGCTCCACTCGTAGAAAACAGGTATCAAAGCTAACTCGAAGATTTAAATTTTCACTTGTGATTTATCAAAACAATACATGCCATAAGAAAATTTGTGAAACCATTGGTGAAAAGATAACCGGTTAAATCTCGGCTTTTCATCGTCCACCAGCGATGTCATGTCTTGATGTTCCATTGGAAATCCCCATCTGCACTGGTCTCTTCCATGTTTGCTGACCATGCACGGAGCGCTTGGGTTCATATCACCACACGGGTTATGGATCATCCATTTCGAGATCAGTTCCTTGAGTTCCGGATCATCTTCTGGAAACTTTATTAGTTCGCCATATTGGCTATAGATGGCAGCACGTTACCGCTTGAAACCTATTAGCCATTATGGCGAACTAATAAAGTTTGAAAATATCCTATCTGTAACTCCGAACTGCTCGGCCGTAGCGCTTCGAAACCGGCACCAATCGATTCCTCGTGGCCAAAAACCCCAGACCCCCAAGTTTACCGGAGTTTATTTTCTCGGGCGATTTTCGACTTGGCAACCATTCCTCGTATTATAGTATAAGATTTGTCAAGAATTTTCTTGACCGTTCAATGGCTACTTTCAACATTTTTTCTATTTCACGTAAGAATTTAACATTTTCTTTTTAGTTTATTATCAATTTTCTCATTCTAGTACTATTTGCTTCCTCATCAGAAAATCTCTCAGATTTTTTCAGAAATTTATATAAATTGACTTTAACTTATATCAAGATTCTCTCAGAAAAAAAATTACAACATTCATAAATTTAAAATTTTTGAAGGAAAAAGAATTTTTACTTTTTTGACGCATAAAATTTGATCTTCTTAGGCACAAGTTAATTATTTCTTTTTGTATTTCGTTTTAATTGAATGTTTATAAATTAATAGATTCCGCTAAAATAAGTTAAAAATTATATATTAGGTTGTTCGGAAAGTAATTTCGTTTTTTCCTGACAAAGGATTTAATTGCATTTTTCGCACCCAATTTCATACTTAAACCGCAAAATCATTTTATGTTTTAAGAGCTGATATAGCAAGGCTTGAGTGTGAAAAAGTGCAACTGATTCTTCGCAGTAGTTTTTGGATGGTGCCCTTTTAAATATGGAGAGCAATAAACAGCATTTTCGTCATTTTTTTCTTTTTTGCTATAAAAGGTAAAAATGCTGTTCAAGCCAGAAATAAATTAGCCAATATGTGTGGAGAAGATGTGTTAACAGTACATCAGTACCAGAAATGATTTGCAAAATTTTTCCTTCAAATGAGGAGGCCAAAAACCACCTCGATCAGTTTTTTTTACAGCAAAGACCAAAACTTTTATGAGCGTGTAATCATGTTACTACCAAAAATATGGCAAAAGGTATTAGACCAGAATGGCAATTTTATAATTTAATAAATAATTTATTCATTAAACGAAAATTTCTTTTCATTTTGACAAAAAAATACGAAATGACTTTCCGAACAACCCAATACATTACTTAGTTTTATAATTCAATAATATATTTGCAATAAAACATTTTCTAAATCAATCATGGGTGGGTACTTTCTTTTGACTCTCACTGTAGCTTATACGCTATGGGGGGTCTAAATTGTAGATAGTTTTTTTTCTTTTCTAATTTTGAGCATAAATATTTTGAAACATAAGGAATGTTTTAGAGAATGCTCTATTAAATAGTTCATCTTTGATTAATCAGAAACTATGTTTATATATGTTGAGAAGATTATTCTAATTTCGGTACTGCCATTCCTATTGAATGAAAATATATATTAACCGCATTTGGCGACCAATTGATTTGCCTCTATTAATGGTCATTAAACATCTCAATTGTTTTAACAAAATATTTTTAACCCTTTAGTGACGAATTTATAAAATTCTCATTGGTTTAAATATCCCATTGATCTTGAAAGGATTTAACTTCAAATTTTGATAGATAGATTACTTAAATTTTTGATATTTATTTCAAAAATATCGTACTTTGCATTTTCCTAACTTCATTGCTGTAGTTTTCTTGATACAATCTTAAAAGGATGAATATAAATATAATAGGAATATTTTTAATTTGAATGTTGGAATACCATGTTATAATTAGACAAGAAAATATTTTCATCATAATTATCTGCTTCCAATTACAATTATATTCTATATCACGGGAAAAATTATATTTATGTTGTTTCAATCAATAAATTGATCTCAGGAAAAATCATGAATTCTGAGTATTGTCAAGTCCCACTTCCTGTTGGTCATATTTAATCGAATATTCTGCATATATTGTGCAATTTAAGTGACCGAGTTATGGAGCTTTGAATGCCACTGTTTTATATGTGCTGTATACATTTTGCAACTAAGACTGGCCAAGTTATGGAGTTTTGAATACCACTGTTTTATATGAATTCGGACCATTCGAATAGCTGCTTCATGGATAATCTGCCAATCAACGAATGATACTTCTTCGAAATCATCATTAACTGGCCTAAATTAAAGAAATTCAGAGCTTCATAACTCAATTAGTTTGAACTCATAAGAGTAAGTACTTTTTTAAATGTTAATACACCAAGAATATTTTACTAAATCTTTCTAATACAGATCCGGAGGCATTTTATAAAAGTTTAGAGTTTGTGATTTTTCTAGCATTAATTTATTGATCCAAACAATTTAAAACACAATTCTTTACACCATTTACAGTATTTTTCATGCAGGTAATATGTGTCTACTTTTAATGGTTTAAAATTAGTTTTGAGGCCATGGCACCACGTATAGTTAATAATATAACCACTTCAGTTTTGAAATGCATTCCCTTTTTATCCAATCAAAAAATTGATTTACATCTTGTACTGAAACTTAACTGTCCATTTTTTATTTTTAATGAAAAACTAAATAATACAAGGTATTAAATTAAAAAATGCTTGTAATCTTTACTGGGAAAAAAATAGATATATTATTTTTTTTCTTACCATATCTCTGATCAAAACACTCATTTTAAAAACTCGGTTTCGGAACTTTTGGCGAGAGTTTCGAAATTCGTTTTGCAGTCATGATGTCGAAATCATTTTATGCTGAAATGGTTATTTAGAATTTCATCACTGATTTTCATTTAGAATTTCAATTCTGATTTTTGAGACTATAAAGACGACCTCTTCAGAGTTGATAAGATTTTTTTGTGTGTGAATATGCCATTTTTAAAATTCCATTGGGATTTAAATTAATTTTTTTAAAGTTTGAAAACTCAAGTAAATTGGCTATTGAAAGATTAATGCAGGTAAATGTAAACTTCCTTATTTTCTATTCATATTTATTTATGCCGGCAGAAAAGTCATTTTGGAAAACTATTTATAGTTTATATTGCAGTCGAAACTTAATTAGTCGAAACAATTAAATAATTGCAGTCGAAACAATTAAATAAAGCTTCAATTTTTACATGCAAATGTTTCTCGGTAGAGCTGTTTTCTTCCTTTTTCCCCCTCTGATTAAAAAATGCAAACTCTTAAACGCCGGGTGTTATTTTAAATCAGTTTAGCCAATATTTGTCTTTTGAGATCCATTTTAAACACTGCACTGAATGTCAATACAGCACGAAAATATACTATCAACTCTTTTTTGTTATTCTTTCATTGTTATTACATCATTTTGCAACTGCTGTATTGAGAATTATTATTTTTTTCACGGTATTTTATCAGCTATTGTACTGAATATCGTCAACGAAAAAATAATCATTTTCAACATAGTTAATATGCATAATACAAAGTATATCTTACGAAGAAAAAAGTTAAATTTCATCCCAAAATTTTTAATGTTTTTTCTTTCTCTGCCTGAATTTATAATCAATTAAATAATGCGCTCGTAATTAGAAAGAAAACAAGATAAAAATACAATCATAATAATAAAATGTTGTAAAATTCGATTTGAAACAGCCTTGAAGTGGAATAATTAAAGACATGCTATTCCTAACAAATTTTGCTTATAATATAGTCTGAAAAAAAAAAAAAAAACTGGGAAAAGGATAATTTCAGAGCATTTGCGTTTGTATCTAAATTTAATATTGTTTATCATCTTTAATTAATACTTATCTTTTGATTGGTTAAAATTTTATCAGAAGTATGTACCTTGCGATATTTATTGGGCAGAAACCACAAGTGTAAAATATTATGAAAATCAGATTGAAGCTGTAACTCCTGAACCGACAGCTAATTGCCACTAGGATACGCATAGAAAATGTTATCAAATCAATTTACAAAATGTGCATGGCAGTACTAGAGCTAAAGAAAAATAAGCAAATTGATGTTTATCCCTTGACAAGCGGTTTTCTTTACATGATTAAGAAAATCTTTTATCACTATAAATACATGGAAATTCTTTTTGCACACGGCTAGATTTTATTCCATGAAGTCAAGATTGATGTTTCTTTAAGTACTGTGTGCGATAAAATCATGCACCACAAATTTAAATATGATAAATACAAATAGTGGTAAACCGTACCAATTTCTCCACAAATGGATTTATTTTCCTGCATTCTTCCAAATCTTTGGAAATATGCAGGAAATCTCCCATGTCCAGATATTATTTGGATTATAAGTGGTTGGTATCTTCTTATTTTTATTTCCGGATTAGGAATAAAGTCGAAAGTGACTCTTCCTTTTTTGGACATATACCATCTGTCAAACCATTGTAGTTTTATTTCTTCTCTCAATTCCCCTTTTAAAACACCACTTGATTTGAGGACAATAATATCAATATTATCTTTCTGTGTCGCCAACTTCGCATAATGATCAGTCTTTTCATTACCATATATCCCAATATGGGCCTTAATCCAATTCAATTCTGTCGACTTGTTAATTTTAACATTTTTTATCTTTTCTTTTATCGTCCTTATTACCTTATTACACATTTATTTACATACTAATGATTTTTTAATTGTTAGTTTTATTTCATTAATTTTAATATATTTATTTTTATTTATCTGTTAAGATTCTAGGATGCCTGGCATCCACCACATTATTGAAATAAATTTCTCAGTTTTATATTTATAAAATTAATAACTGAGTGAATGTATATACTCGATTATGTTCGATCAATTATACTCGAGAGAGTCTTAATATTCATATAAAATAATAATGGGGTCGATCTTATTTTAGCCCATCTTTGGCGAATAATAAGAATTTTTTGGCGAAAGGAAAGAATTCTTTTTTCTTAACCTTTTAATTCAAATACTTTCGATTTGGCAAGATTTTGAAAAATTGGCGAGATTTTGAAAAAGTTGCCAGAGGTGGGCTAAAATAGGATTTTACCTAATAATGTTTTATCAATCTAAGGATATGCATTTTCATATACTTCTAAATTGATAACCAGGACAAGCAAGTTTTTAAAACATCTGCTTTGTTTACCTTCTCAGAGTAGCAGGCCAAGGAAAATTTAGTCTGACTAGTTATGAATCAGTTACGGAAAGCTGTGTTTTCTTTTATAAAGTCGAATCAAATAACAAATCCCTACAGTAGGTGACAAATCAAACTGAAAACACTGCGAAAACTTCGATGTATATCTTTATGCTCAGTTAAATGATCTTGATATATTTAAAAGCTCATGAGCACAATTTCGTTTCAAAAGCTAACTAAAACAAACTATAATCAAACTATTCAGTTTAAAAAAAATCTGTTTAGATTTTAATCATTTTAATTGTAATCTTAAGATTATTAGAAACATGTTACCTTATTAACACATTCTTTGGTCAATCACAGCTTTCTACATTCTGTCAATATTAGTGGAAGCTAAATTTAGTATTTAGAGTAGAAAGTCTACAATACTTTGTATAAGAACAATTCTGATCATGGCAAATACATGATGTCATAGTAGAATAAAAATCATTGAATTATGTTTCTACCTTTAAATTTCTCTGTAATGTAATTTCACCTCTTCGGTTTTCATATTTCTACATTCATTATCTACTTAGAATAAATCTATTACTATATCAACATTTTTAATCCAATATTTATTTGCTTAAAAATAAAACGTTTCTTTTATGATGTCTTGAGATTTTCATTTGAAATTTAAGGCGAGGTTCGCAGCTAAAACAATTTGTGCAATTTTACTTGAATTTAATTGTAATTGGAAACCACTTGTTTTGATGATATAAAGTAAAATTAATTTATTATATTAAATACCTTCTGTTACATTTCAATGCTTTTTCATCATATAAAGATTATTATAACTATTAATCTAAGCTTAACTATTAGTATATATAAAAATATTCAATGAATAATTTGTTATTCATAATCATATATAGCACTCATCAATCAGAGTATCGCATCACATTTCCCTGTGATTTTCCTTTCTTTCGTAATACATGTGTCGCGTGCATCGAAGTATCGATAAATCGATACAAATGATACTCTGGCACGAAACGTTCGGCAATAGCACACGTGTTGGATCTCACACGCTTTGGGTCAAAGTCATTCTTGCGTGATATATGACGGGCATTTACGATACCACTAATTCTCGTTTGAAAATAAAGGGTTTCTACTCTATGTCTTTGAAAAGAAACCTTTTGTAAGTCCATTTTGATTATAAATTTTATATTCGGCTGCCATTTTCAATTCTATTGCCATGATGTGCACTTAAAAAAAGGTTTTCACTGCATCAATACTATTAAATTAGATGCCAAAGTTTGAATCAAAAGAAAAAAGTTTTTAAAATTTGCTTCTCATGTTTAAAAGATTACCTTTTAACTCTGCCCAAAACAAACTTATTTTGGTTATTTAAAAATAAATGAATGATATTAATCTTGAAATTTTTCATTTTAATGTTGAAACTGTGCATGAAAATATGAAATATTATAATGAGTCCCATATTCAGTCGCCAAGATGGTTGCATTATTTGTAATGATTTGCATGTGTGTATGGCCAATTTGACAAGATCGCCAAGTTAGTCATCGATACCTAAGCAGCGAAACAATTAACTGTCAGATGTCGAACCCTGGGTCGATCTTATTTTAGTCCACCTTTGGTGACTTTTTCAAAATCTCGCCAAATATCAGCGATAATGATTCCAAAATGGGGTTAAAGTGTAGCACGGTGTGCCCCCGAGTTTATCGCCAATGTGGCAACCCAACGGAACTTTCTTACAGTAACCCTAATTCTGTTTTGTTTACTAGTTTTTACAATAGTTGAGTTGTTCAGATACTACAACTGTTTTATAATAAATTTAATATTTAAAATATCGATTTCAGATGATTTAAATTTTGCTTATTATTTTAATTTAAAATTTATTATACAAAGAAAGTTTAGAATAAAATTAATATTAATTAAAATACCATTTATTTCATTTTTTTGTGTTAATATTTGCAAAAAAAAATTTTCGTTTTCACACTTTTAATTATCACTATGCGAATTCGCAAATCGTCTGCGTTTTCGTATTAAAAGAAGTCTGCCATGGAATTAATTATTCGCAGTTCTCGTAATTCTTTTGTTACTCCAACGTTTGGTTCCCTCGAAATATTATTATGTCTGCAATCATACAGGAGTGGATGTTTGGTAGTTGGGATTATTTCGAACCTGCTGAATGGATGAAGGATGATTGGAATATTTTTTTAATGAGTTGATGAGGCTTGGAAAGAATGCTTTGAGTGTTATGAAGTGTTAAGTGTTTATGAAAAGATTAAATAAAGCAAGTAAGTACATTAAATATTAAAAATTCTGTATAATATTCGTTCCTATAACATCATTTATTCTTTCTTGTAATATTATTATTTACTATTCCTTAATCCACATCGTCCATCTGTTCAATGTGCTAGCGAAGCTACTGCATTCCCACTCCGTATGAAAGCGAAGCCCTAGGATGTTTTTTTAAAGTTAAAATATACTGCCCGGTGCCTTCTACAGATGCCTTCGGCATCTGTAGAAGGCACCGGGCAGTATTAAACAAATAATTATAATTAGTTAAACATTCTAAATAAAAAGGCGGGAAATGACAACCGTAACTGTCCCGCGGAACAGTTTGTTTATTTTGTCCGCCATCTTTGTTGGCGACTTGGCATCCTTGGCGCAGCAAGGGGCACACTATTCTACACTTTTACCCAAAATGGCAACCCTGACAACATCTGAAGAGAATACTTCAAATATTTTCAATTTGGCAATATTTGGAAAAATTGGCGAGATTTTGAAAAAGTCGCCAGAGGTGGGCTAAAATAGGATTTTACCCGAACCATTTCAATGTTACACAATTTAAAACATCTATAAGTGTATGATAAATATTTGCAGAACTTCAAATTATACAGTAAGGTTGATTTATTTATTACAAATGCACAAAAGATTGGCTCTGTTGCCATTAGATCTTTAGCTTTCCAATATTTCTGAACTCAAGAAAGAAGGCAAAGCCTTAGCAGATTTATTGTTAAATCTGCACAGGATGCACCGCGTGGAAGCCTGCTACCCCAAAGTAAAGTTTGTCTTACGTACACGATACTATCACCAAATTCGAAAATATATATTAATTAATGGAAAAAGAGGCAAAATTCGCCAAATGCAGTCAAAATCAAATTGACATTGAAATCCTATGCACCGGTTGAAAGAGCCAAAACATTAATTTAAAAAACTTATAAACATTTTGTTTGATTGTTTGTTTGCTTTTGCAAACAAATCGCCAATCCTTCACCGTTAAATAAATACTATTGGATTTTTTTTCTATGTATAATTCACCAAATTTGTTGTTAGATTTAAGATTGTTATGATAATTTAGGGTAAAAATATTTTTAAGGGTGTCCCTTTGGTGAAAGTGGCGATTTTTGTTTGGCGCCATGCCTGTTCGTGCGGAACACCGTGCAAACAGGAATGGCGGGCAGAACATAAAGAAATTTTAGCCCCTTCAAAACCGTACAATTGGCGATCACAGCTTGACGAGAATCAAGGGGCACCTTCAAATATAAGTTAACCTAATTTCCCTCATAAAGGTGGTGTGTTTTGTCTTTTTGAGTCTTATCCATGGAAATTGATCATTAAAGGACAGCATTTTCAAAATACAAAGATATTCATAGTTTGGTTGAGATGAAACTTGATTTACTTATCCTTTAGTTTTTAAAGTTTTCTAGATTTCAAATATTTGGTAAGATTGGGTTTGGTTTCACGGTGAGTAATAAAACAGTATTAACTGTAAGAAAAACTCTCCAGATGTCTAGCAACGTAGATAATCACAAGACGGTCACAATTACCTCATTTGGTAAAAAAATCATCTCAAAAAGTTATCTTAGAACCGAATTTATTTTTACCCGGTACCAGTTTCTTTGCGTTTGTAATGGCAATGCATCATTTAAATATTGTATTTCCATGTCTTATTATTAACGGATATGCATAGTTTTTATCGATTCAATTCGGTTTTAGTGGCAACCAAAAACGCCATGAAATTTTTTTGTTAACCTATAAAAAGGAATTCCAGTTCATTATTATTTATTATGAAAATTTTCTAACTTGCGAATCATATACTATATAGTTAAACGACTGACATCACCAAATCTGAGAAAAAAAATTTCGAGCTTTTTGATCGGACTTACAAACGATACGCACCTTTTTGTTTTATTATTTAATGGAGAAATATCGGTACCATGTTTTGTTGCATTCAGATTAAACGAGACAACAAAACAAATCCTCTTCTTTGTAAAAGAAAAAACGCTTTGGGGAAGAATTTGCAGTCGAAGGATAGATAATCACGAAGTTTCGAATACCATGCTCACTTCCTTTTCATCGCCAAGCTTGTTAAACTACTAATGAAATGATTTGTTTATCCTGAATTTCGTAACAAACCTGTTTAAATAAGGAGGAGATGTTTTTAACTTATACTTTGTGGTTATAAACACTTTTGTAGAGTTACTGTCTTTGAAATAAATATATCTTTATGGCTTCCATTACTGTACGACACATAGTCTAACTTCTTGTTGAGCTCATTTTATCACTTTATCAATGCATTTGATTGAATTACCATCTAATTTTTCCATTAAATTATATTCTATGAGAAATTTAGAGAAAAGTATTTGAAAAGCTAGAAACAATTGCAGAAATAATGAAGTAAAATTCAGTGAAAATACACTTCATTTGATTGATCTTTGATATAGAGTCCTTTGACACCTTGCAAGGTTCAAATTTTTCAATGGTGATTTTGATACCATTATACTATTGTTGCAGTTCGTGTCACATGCATCAGTATAGACATTACCCTAAAATTTCGTGATAACCTTTTTTTTTTTTTTTTTTTTTTGGCTAAAATGACTGTATATGAAAACTTCTTCCTCATTAATACTTTTTTAGTTTCGTTAAGCCCTACTTTACATTTTCCAAATACTAGATCATTCTTATGATAGGAATAAGGAAAGATCATTTTTTTTTCCAATTTAAAGAAAACTAAAATTTGATTTTGTTTTTCTTGTATTAAGCATGCGTATGGACAAATAGCTTTATCTTCATTAAAATTACCATGCTCAATGATCTATTTTAAAATAAATGAATGTATCATCACCAATTTCGAACTATTTAATGATTTTGATTATCCCTTTACCAGTAGGTAGCAAGTATAAAAGACTAGGATTTGAAAATATCACATCATCACTTTCGAAGCAATCATAACCTCAAAATCGAATTAATCTAATGCTAATTTTGTCTAGTTAGCGCTTTAAAAAATTGAAGTTTGGCTAATGTACCATATTTTTAAGTATAACAATATTTATTTCATTAGGTACTGTGTTTTTTAAAGTGATCGTTTAAAAGAGAAATCAACTAACTAATATTCTGACTTCGGAACTTCATCAAAATTGGTGCTGCTGATACTTATATCACTTTTCATTTCCAACATTTCATCGATAGCGGTAGCATTTATACTGACAACGGTATTTTTGTATTAACTGCATATATCATTGCCAAACAGGCTTAAGTGCACTTCATTGACGAACATAGTAAATAGACTAATCGAAAAGTTTTGGCGATTATTCTCTGACGCTGTTAAAATAAAAATATCCTGATAGCACTACTTTGTTTGTAATCAAGAATTTTGCTTACTGCTCGCCATTAATTAAGAAAGAGTCACCAAACGAAAAGAATTTCGTTCAGTAGAAATTAATTGTGAAAATACTAATGCTGAATGGCTTAAAATAAATAATTCGACAAAGCCACTGGATTATACAAAACTACTGGTTTTTAGAGATATTTATTTGGTACTTTTCCGTGAGCCGGGCATATTGATAAATCGCCAAATAAGGTAGAATTCCGCCAATGACTTTTATTTCATTGATTATTTTGTTATTCTCTTCCCTTGGCGAATTGGTTGGTGATGAACAATCGCATTGGCGACATTTGCAACAGGATAACGAAAAAATGCTGAGACATATATTTTTCATATTTATTTGAATTAGCTCTTTATGTCAAATTCATTTCCTTGCAATTTTTCTGCCAATTGTTTACTTTCAACGATTTATTTTGTTGAAATCCTGCTTAGGGTGAAAATTTGTTATTAATTAATCAAAATAGTTTATGAAAATAAGCAATACTAGATTATAAAACAGTTGTTGCCTTGATTGTTGAGTGTGTATTTTTGGCATTGTTAGCATCTTTTGCGAGATGAAGAAGAACCCTAAACAAGATTTCAACTACAAATTTAATAATGACCACTTTGCTTTGTAAGCAGATTATTTCCATGTATATTGCAGTAACAGATTATATTCCTTATAGGTATATAGAAACATCAAATAATTAAAGAAGCACTCCGAAAAACTATTTTTTTTTAAATTGTTCTTTAACTGTCCTTTTATTCTTTTGACGAAGTAAACATGAACAAGCAAAGTAAAGAAAATTCGTCTGTGGTAACAAAAATTCAACAAGCTTATTGGGAAGCTAAACGAAATTTTGTTAATTCAATGGGGCAAAAAGATGATGACTGTCTAATTGCAAATGACTTAGATCTGGATACCAGGATCGAGTTTCTTGAAGCTGCTGACTACAATTTCAATACTTTACTCAATGTCTTGCTAAAATATAACAAAGCTTTGACTAACCTTAAGGTGGCTGAGGAAGCTTTAGGCACAGCATTAATGGAATATGGAATTAAAGATACAACCAAAGCCGGAAAATTAATGTCTATTAGTGGGAAATGTCTTAGCAGAAGTGCTCATAAAAGAGTGTCCCTCAAAAACCAAATAATGAAATTATATTACGAAATTGAAACTTTTCAATATAAGGCCACAGTCGATGTCTTACAAACTGTTCATAAAATGGAGAAAAGGAGGTCATCATATCGCTCAGGATTAATGTGGATGAAAAAAGAATCTCAAAACTTAGATCCTGATGTTTCCAAAAAATTAGCAAAATTTAAAAAAGTGCAGGAACATATAAAAAATCTGAAAGTGCGATTTGATAGAGCAAAGTTGGAAGTGATGCAAAAAATTGATCTATATTTATTGTCAAGATGCAATTTATTTTCACAGACTCTGGTTCCATATAGGAAGACATTTTGTAAAATGAGCAAGAATTTCGCCAATTTCACGAAGTACGCCACGCAGACTGCTCCTTTCTGCTTGTCTTATAAGTTTGAAATTTTGAAAGAACTGAACGAATTCTCTGCCATATCACAGGGAAGTATGAAATATCCCCTCACTTTGGCGCATAACTCGAAAACTCTGTCAGGAAATTTCAATGGATCAAACACTGAAATAAATTGTGAATTAAAATCTAATTTAGTCGGAAAAAATATGAATCTTGGACAGAAAAGTCGTCGAACGTCATCTAGATCAGATGTGCGAAAGAAGGTGAGATTTTATGATTGTGTGGACTCTGAAACTTTGGACAACCAACCAACCAGTTCTTCTTTTTCTCTTTTGATTGATTTAGATGAGGAAAATCAAAATCGATTTAAACCAAATAGTTCAACAGAAAACAGTAAACAAGTTGGAAAATACAGTGATGACTTGTTATCCATAGATATGAATATCAATCATTCAGAAAATGGATTTGAAGAAGATAAAGAAAAGGGCGATTTTCAAACTGAATTAGAAAAATGCGTTGATTTTCTTGATTCATTTTCAGAACAGCCACCACAAGAAAAAACTAATGAGTTACATTTTTGGTCCTTGATGACGAATTTTGAAAATTTAAAAGATGATTACCCTTTACTGAATGAAACTAGACCTCCTAAGTGTTCCGAAAATTTTGAGCCTTTAAAGACGGAAGCGATTAACAATAATCCCAAAAGCAAATCCCTTTTTCATTTAGAAGATGTTTTGATAGAATTCGACCCGTTCATTTTAGATCAAAAGAAATCCTTCAAAGAAGATGAATCCAATGAAGATTGTTAAAATCACAGTTTTGGATCTTACATAATCAAAATGACATAATAAAAATTTGAATTAATATTCTGTAGCCTTTTGGTTGCCATTGTTTCCTGCCTGTTTCCAAATACGCGCACACATAAATAACCCCTTTTTTATTATTGCACATTAGCCATTTGTTTGATTTCTCCAAATTAGCGGGGAGATTAAAGATGGAAAAGATATTACATTGCGCATTGAAACATTACACAATTTCAAACTAAACAAAATGCTACAATTCAAAAACAAAATGGAAATTAACATCTGAAAAACATAGTGTAAAAGAAAAACAACCTATAAAAAAATTAATCTTACTAACTGCGTATTATCCTTTTTCAAAGATGAAAAGCTTAAATAGCTACCAAAATATATTATGAAATTTACAATGCTCAATCCTCTTGTTAAATATCCTTATACAGTCTCAATTTTCCTCTTCATCTGTTATGTCCAGAGAATCTCTTGAATTAGTGTTGGCAATGCTGTTTAGGTTAAACTGTAATAATTAAAGTGAGTTATCTTTATCACAAAAACATAGTTAACAAAATAGGAAATATTACTCTTCAGATGACAGGCATGCATTATTTCGTTACAGAAAACTGAAATAGAAAAGCTTTTTCTTCATTTGCATTAAAATAGTTTTAAATCAAGAAAATTGCACTGAGTGAAACATTACAAAACTTGATCATAAATTCTATGTAATTTTTTATAGTAAAATATGTTAATCTAAAATGGTTATGATTTTTAGAGCAAAATATTCGATCATTAAACTACAGCGAATACAACTTTTATGAAAATTTAATAAGTTACAGGTATGAAAATTTTAAAACAAAATTAATTAGAAAGAAAATTAAATAATTAATTTGTGGTTCGATATTTGTATTATTTATCCTAATCAAATAATTAGACCATTTATTCTATTTTTAAATGTTATATGCTCTTTTAAGCAATGCATAGGAAACAGATTTAAGTGAGGAAATGGACTATTCTTCCATTTCATAAACTGAAAATAAATCACCCTTGTTAACAATATTTTAAAAAGCATCTTCTAGAATGATATTCAACTACCTATTCACCTGTTTCTTAAACGATAGAATAATGCTTTTGTAAACATCGTGATTCGTATACTGAAACAAGTGAGCTATGATTTACTATACAAGATGAAGTGAACAATGTCTAACATCCGGTGGAACCATTACCAAACCTATATAGAAACGCATATTACTTCTGAAAGTAAACATGTCATTCTCGCTAGTTTAACGAAGTAACCGCATTTTTAAATGATAAAGTTCTAAAGTATATTCTTGCTGTTTTATTTGTTTATTTTTTATACTTTGCTCATAAGTCGAGTGAAAAATTTTGATTGTTTGCATCTATTAAATAACTAAATTAAATTAAATCTAAATTTTTAAATGCTGTGCTTTTAAAAATACTAAAATGAGGATATTTATCAACTAATGGTGAAAGATTGGCGATTCGTTGGCGAAAATTTCCATTCCTCTCATAGGGTTGCAATACCAAATAACTAGATACAGTTAAATCTAAAATTTTAAATGCTGTACTCTTGAAAATATTAAAATCAAGGTATTTATCAACTTGCAGTAAAGGATTGGGGATTCTTTGGCGAAAACTTTCCATTCCCTCATAGGATTGGTTTTTTTTTTTTTTTTTGTTTTGATTTTACATTTTGCGAATTTTGGTTCATTCACCACCAATTAATGAGTACCAAAATAGGTTTTTTGCTGAATATTTTGGATTTATTTTTCAATTATTAATTTGAATGAAACAAATTCCCTATATAACATGAAAATATTTTTTTCTATGGTAACAATTTGTTTCCTTGTTTAAAATTGTGCAGGATATAAGTTGAATTAGTTTATAATTTTTGAAATTATCGCGTTGTGTAATTAAATGAAATAAATTCCCCCCCCCACTTTCAAAAATATACCAAACTCAATCCCTCCCCCTTTTTTTTAGAATTTGAATATTTTGCTGGCATTCACAATTTTCTCTCAAATAGCTCTAAAATAACCAATTTGGAAGGATGAGGGGAAATAATTGCATCTATGAAGAAATAAGAACAGTTTATCATTATTTAAATGGGTGTATAGAAGTCTCGGAACTAAGAACGAATCTAAAAGTTGAAAATAATGATAAGCATCGCATTAATGATGCCAAAAATATGGATAGATTATGATTTTTTCTATAAAAAAAAGTCTCCGACGAACTAATTATGTGGACTTCCTTCGTTCATTGATGACGGGGTGATCTACTTTCCACAAGAAGCTCTAATAAGGAGCTCTCTCTAGGCTTTAGTGTTAGCTAAGCGGCAGAGTCGGACCATGTGATACCGTCCTAGCTCTATCTGGAATTTTTATTACAAAAAGTTTAACATTCTCTTTGAAAGGTATATATTTTATCTCATGGTCATACTCATCTCATTTAAAAATCTAAAGTATTTGGAACGACTTTTTTACTTATTTTAAAAATATGAACACGTTTATTAAAAAGAAATTATCACAATTTACCCCTTTAATAAGGGCAGATTTGGCTGGTTCACATCTGCGCAAAAATTATCACAGCTGCGCAAAAAAGAAAAAAATATAATAGTGGTCATGTGGAATGTAGAGATTCGCCATATCGAATTTTTCGATAATTACGATGCTTTTTCTTTTTGTATATTTCTTGTCTAAGTAAGTAACAAGTGGTAATGGTTTTTTTAAGCTTTCTTTCCACATACTTTCCAATATAGATCTTATATTTCTTTCTGGTATAAAATTGTGGCTCTTAGGTAAGGCTGTGAATGCATTGCATGACATTAAATAAACAAAACCATATTTCATCCTTCCAGAGAAATGCATTTTTGAGTTATGTGCTCTCAAACAGACAAATATGATGCCAAAAATGTTTTTTTTTTAAATTCACGAAGATCCAGAGATTGACGATTCAACAAAATTTCGAATTTGAATTTTTTGTCGATTACTATATTTATACTTCGTGAAAGAGAAGTAAAAATAAAAAGTTTAAATTAGGATGAATAAATTTGATATTACAGAATAGATATATAAACATGAAATTATGTATAAAATTAAATCATCGCTATAAAATTATGCATTATATATAAAAAGGTAAATTAGTTAAATTATAATATAAAATATGATAAGTCGGTTCATATTGATGGTCATAAGGAATAAGGCTTTGAGACCTATTCTGAAATATGGTAGAGCAGTAGAACACGCATAATTTTTAACAATGTAAAATATACTGAAACTTCTTTTGCGTGCTCAATTTGACATTGGCAGAGTCTATGGTGACATTTTAATAAGCCAGTAACTACCACTAAGTATTGGTGGCCATTTTTGTATAGTGGATAAGTTACTCGATTTCAAACCCGAACATCGCAGGTTCGATCCTTGGTGGAATTCAACCTACGTATTGGCACAATTCCGCCAGCACCTACGCCAAAAGTCCATGTCATTTTTATATATTTATTTCTTCTATAAATAAAGTCAACAACTTGAGAGATGTACTAGTTACAGTAGTTGCAATCCTAATAATGTTTTAGTTTTGGTACCTTTCTAAAACATAGCGCATTTTCTCAAGACCGATTTTCAAATGTCTAATTTCACACCATATAATTGATCAAAAACAACAATATTTTTTGTTTTCAAAAACGTTGGTGTTTACAATGCCAAAGCTTTTGTACTAAATCTAGAAATATCCAGGTTATTAGAAAGTGTTTGATGTTTGTAGAGTAAAATAAGCTTGTCGAAACAAGAAAAAGTAACTATTAGTGATAAATCACAAAAATCTCTTTTCGGACCCCTCCCCTCACTCCCCACTCATCCTCCCTGACAGGAGATGACTCATTATTCACAACAACAGAAAAAGTCAAATCCTCTTATTCCAGCTTTTCACACTGGCTTTTATCTTGCTCTTTATGAGACGTAATAAAAAATATTTTTTTCTTAGAAAATTTGAAAGTTCTATTTAATCTTACATAATTCTGACCTGAGAGTGAAATATTTTCATTAATGCAACGAAACATAATAATTTTGCCTGCATATTTTGAAAATTATTACGGGGAACACTTCACGAAAAAATTGATCCAAAAAGAAGTAAGACAATAAATAAGATAGTAAGAAAACATGTATTAGAGACAATTTTTTTTAACTATGATTTTTCTAAAAAGTTTCTAAATTTACTTTCATTTCAATTACACCAGTTGTAATAATGTAATTCGGTTTTTTACTTCCTTTGTATTATTTAATTTTTTCAATCAAATGTTACAAAAATTGGTTTTGCAGACTATCTAAAAATTAAACTTTGCTTAGATCTTTATTCAATTTGCTATTATTTTTTTTAATTCAACTGTTGAAGCAGACAAAAAATTCAGGAAAACGAAACAAAAAGTAAACTCTACTCTGCATGGAAATAAATTTATTGGAGAATCTATATACTACTTGTATTGTCTATGTTTTAGCTAACAACGTTGCTATGTTTACAAGTACAACGCGCAGCTGTTCGAGCTGATCAACAAAAAAATGTACGATATTTGAAAGTAAAACCTGTTGAATCAGATTTTTCTTTTGTATATGAATTGATAATAATTTTAAAAAATTTTATTTGCATTTTTGCAAACTTTCAGAAACATATTTTGTGTATTTCAGTAATAAAATAATTTTAATAGTTAAAGTAGACTTTCTGGTTTAAAGCATTAGCATTTTAGTAATTATCGTTACGCAATTTGCCCTTTTAAATAATTTTGTTTGTAGGGTAAAATTTTTATTTACTATTGAATTTTTGATTTAATTTTTGTTATATTTTTAAAAATTATTACTGGTATTGGTATTATACTTATTTGAAAAAGTTATTCTTATAATTGGAACACATCGATCGAAATGCACCATAGTAATTACAAATCACTGATAATAATTAAATAGCTGAAAAGATACATTAAAAAAATAATTGAATACAGTTCCACTAGATTTTAATTCTCTTTTCTGGGTCAAATTTGTCTTATTATTATATTTACAAAATACAGAATGCTGAAAAATATCCATTTTTTATAAATAAATTTTAGAATTTTCATGTCCAATAGAAGAATGTTTATGAATGATATTTAATGCATTAAATAAAAAAATTTTAAATGTCCCAAGAAGTAACTACTTTAATTTCACAAATTTATTTAATAATTATATACCATTTTCTTCTTTAATAATATTTATGTTTTATGTAAAGCAATATTTGATTTTTATTAATATCTTCAAGTTTTTTTAAATATCTTAGCAAAAGAATTTAGAAATAATTATAGTTACTATATTTCATTTAATTATGAGCAATTATTGGATAAACTCTAACTCATTTTTTACTTCTGCAAATATATTTTCATCGATTTTTAATTTTTATTCTGAAAAATTAAAATATCTAGTTAAAAATTCTTGTTGTCATTTTTTACTTCTTCAAAATTGTACTTATTAAAATCAGCAAATAAGAGTGATTTCCCATTATTTCATTTCTAACTCATTTTTTACTTCTGCAAATATATTTTCATCAATTTTTTATTTTTATTCTGAAAAATTAAAATATCTAGTTAAAAATTCTTGTTGTCATTTTTTACTTCTTCAAAATTGTACTTATTAAAATCAGCAAATAAGAGTGATTTCCCATTATTTCATTTGTAAAAGTTGAAATAAAAATTCTTTTAAAATATTAATGGGGTCTGCACATGCAAGAAGTCAGCATTAGAAATTTTAAAGACCTCAATTTACCATGAACATTTTTTATGACCCATATCAAGCTGAAAAAGAGAAGATTTCCTTGCTATGATATTGTTAAAATTATTGAATGTCCCCTCTTTAAAAGTCTTGAGGCATATTGCTTAGATATACATGATTTATAGGGGAATTTTAACCCTTCATAGCAATGCTTTTGATAATCAAGCCAATTTTATTCTAATTTAGCAATTAAAACGTAATGTTTGAATTCTGAAACCTTTACCTTACATGGCTTGTTTCTTTTTAAATAAAATTTTGTTAAAAAAGTTTAATTCTATTTTTGGTAATTTCAAAACCAAGAAATATATATAGGAAGGGGGAAAAACCGAAGTATAAATGTTTGATAACTAGAAGGAAATTCAAGTAAATATTATAATTCAGAAAATTGAAATAGACTCTTTTTAATCAGTATAGTGTCCTTATTTTATTTATTTATGTATTGAAGAGTTTGAAGAAATGTTTTAGGAATAGTCTTATGAACTTAAAATATTTCTTCTTAATATTAATGTGTGCAATTTCAGAAATATATAACTGTGATAAAACAAGCCCTTAACTAATCTAAAACCATGTACTTTTTATAAATTATGGTGTTGACGGCACTTTTATATTTGTAAAGCTCTTTTTTTTTAAAAAAAAAATCACATTCATTGTTAATTTTTCTGCTTCAAAATTTTTGTCTATATGTAGCAAAAAAAGCACATTACCTTGGGATTTTTATTAAATGTTTTTAAAAGTATAAAGTATATGTGGAACTAAATGGTGTTGAGAGTGTCAATTTCATTAATTTCTTGTAGATAAAATTTGATTTATGAGACATTCAAAATCAATATAATTTAAATGTTTTATTTATTTTACAGACTGTTGTCGAGCGCACTGGTAAGCTCGACGTAGGAGAATTTGAACTCCAGCTCTTTGACTCGCGCTACATGCTAAAAGGGGAAACAGAAGAAAAGAAATGCAAAGGATGGCTGAAGCCCTCTTGCATTCCTATCACTATTATTCTAGTACTCATCGTCCTTGTAGTATTGTTACCTCTTATTGGCCAGGATGAATCCAAATCTGTAGAAGTCATCACTCTTGGAGATTATGATGCTCAGTTCAAGAACTGTTCGAGCCCTTGTAGGTATGTGAGATTTCCCAAAATAAGCTGTTATGGAAATAATGGATTCTCTTTGAATATCAAAATGTTAAGATGCATTAAGAAAACTCTGCTACCTGGAATATCTGTGACATATTTTTACTGACTTAAAGATACTTAATTTCCCAATGAGACAACAAAATAAAAATATTTTTGTGTAATTGGCTTTTGAGATTGCCAGACACTTGAAAATTGCTAAAAAATTTTTTTAAAGAGAGATGCTGATTAGGGCTTTAGCGAATATTACGAGGAAGTCATTGGTTGATTGAAATACCATAATTCCCCTGTATGAAATTTAGTCAAATGAGAGAGTACATTCATGAAAGATAATGATTGTTTTCAGTTAATTACAAAAAGGTTTGTTATACTAAACAGTAAAATTTGATAAAATATAATTTTTTAAATGAAATTTTAATTTTTAATCTCTATTTCAGATTCAAATTTTTTAACACCTATGATCAATATTAAATCATCTGCTGAGTCATGCTTCATCTTGATTATTAAGTGTGATTTTTAAATAATTATTAAATATTCAATTACAAAAAATGATGCAAAATTCACTTAAAAGTTTGAAAAAAGTGTTTTAGGAATGTGGGTGCTGATTTGAGTTCAAAGATCCATCTTTTACATGATAAGTAGCCAACCAATTTTGCTGCTTTAGTGAAAAATAAAGTGAGGAGGTCTATCTGGATGTAAACATACTGGAGTACAATTATGAAGTCTCCAATGCAAGACTACTGTTGAATATAAAAGGAAATCATATAACTACTTTTCCTTGAATAAATTGAAACTACTTTAATTTTCATTTTATTGAATTTTATGCAATAGCATCATTTATTTATTTATTTTTGCATAGCTTGCTTTTAATTTACTTCTTTGCTTTTGCATTATTTTTTTATCTGTTTTGATTTGTGGAAATTTATTTCTTTTTGATATATTATTATTTTAAATTAAGTTCATTACCTTGCATCATCTTTTTATATAAATTTCATGTAATTGTTGTGTGTGTGAGAGAGATAGAGAGTGACAAAATAATAAGAAAGCCATGAAAAAAGAGGAAAGCTTTATTAATAGGGAGTTGGATCATTATTTGACAATTACAAATTTTATGAGTATGAAATTGTTCCATGAGAGCAGTCTTCAATTCCCAAAGCATAGATGAAATAAGAAATCAAGCATTTCCAAATATCTGCACAAATATTGAATAATGTTCAAGTGAGGAGACTGAGAGTCAAGCAAGATGTCCTGCTTCTTTCTCTTGCTCTTCAAACTATTTTTTGGATTATTTTATGTGTGTAGATAGGGGTGTTGTCATCATGGTAAAGTGAATTCTCCATGAAATAAAGTGTAGAGAAAAGGATGTATTTGCACCCCCATATATTGAAATAATGAACCGCTATAATTTTCGTTCATACAAATGGCATAAGATCATGCCAAAATATCACACACCATACCAAAGAGAACCACTTCCATGCTTCACAGTCAGCATGAGACAGCCTGGAATGAATGCCTTTGTGAACATTCATCTCACATAAATGTATCCAGTTTTTGTGTGTATTATACCATTGGTATCACTTGAAAGTATGATGAGATGCTACTTGTAATTTATGAATTGCTCTTCTATAAATTTTTGAAGTTATTTGGACGTATTTTGCTGAAATGTAGTTACAGAGATGATTATTTATTGCTGATGTTATATAGGATAAAGAGGGCTTATGATTTTTAGCCACTTTGCAAGTCATCACTCTTTTTATCCCTCTTTGTAAGCTTCTCTTCCCCCCCTTCATCTGCTGTTGTAATTCACAGATGCCTTCTAATTACTTTGCAATTTTACTCATGTTCACTTTTCACTTTATTTATGGCTTCTTATTACTTTATCACCTATCTATATATACCATGCACATACACATTACTCTTAAAAATGTATTTCTTTGATAATTTTATTATTGATTTGAAATGCTTTCACTGCAATTTTAGTCTTGTTCATATTATATCTGAAATTTAATTTTTACTTTATACATAAAACTTTTCATATACTAAATTATTACAAATAATGTCAGATTTGAAATCAACTTTATGAAACTGTTTAAAATCATTAAAATATCATTGATAAGAAAATCATTTTTGAGCTATTAATCAAATTAATAATACCATTAAAAATTTTTTATTAATATTTTGGTTATTACATTGAATTGCATGATTATGTAAAAAGCCACTTGCAGGCTGTAATCTTAGTATGTAGAGTTGCTTATAAGCTAAAAATAATTTAAAATTACCTTGATCACTTGGTCTTTAATTTCAGCCAATTTTGTTTATAAATAAGAATCAAGTAAAATTTTGTATTTCATTTAAAAATAATATGTTGTATGATAATTCATTTTAATTTTTATTCTTACCATTTATGTCTTTAAAAATTTTTTTTTAGCATAACATTAGTTGAAAGCATACCTGAAAACTTAACATTTGCTGAAGGAGAACCTTCGCACACATCAGTATTTGAAAGTTGGTCACAGTTGATATCTTTAGCTGAAAGGTCAATTGATATAGCAACATTTTATTCTACATTAAAAGGACAAGATATACAACCTGATGATCCGGATCCATCTTCTTGGCAAGTAAGTTAATAGTAAAAATTTATTTTGTTTTTTCTTTTTTAATAATGCTTAAAATAAAGATAAAAATATTGTTTTGTAACACTGAGATTAAAAGAAAATGTTCTTTTTCATTTAGAAATTAGAGTTTAATAGTCATTCATTTGTCTTTCTACCATGAGAACTCATTGCTGATGCTGTAAATCTTCATCTTAAGTGTCTTAATTACTTTGACAGCTTTTACTGTTAATTACGTTTTTGAAAATCAAACGATTTCCTTGAACTTAATAATCTTCATAAATTAGTAAAATGAATTAAGTTTTAATTAATTTAGTGTGATTGGTTTGAGAGCAATTGAGGAAAGTCTTTTCATTTGAATATTTTTATAGCAGTGACGAATTTTATTTGAAAGCAATGATTTAAAAATATGTGTATAGTACTTTTATGATATTTTTTCATATGATAAATTAATTTATATTTAGAAAACATTTATGCTATTTATTCAGTTTTATTGCTTCAGCTTTTATTACTTTTTATGCTTTGTAAAAATTTATTAATTGCAAACATGTTTTTCCTAATCAAATAAATGGAGATTTTATAAAAATATGCTTAACAAAGTGTGACATTTTTAAGTTAAAGAAATGCATATTTAATAATTATGAAGATCTCAATAAATTTTATAATGGTCATTTGTAATCTATCAAATATTTATCTATCAAAATGTGCAATCTATCTATTTCATGTTGTTAAGATCTATAATTTTGAATTTTTTATAAAAATTTTAGAATTGACAAAAACTTATTCTTATTAAATAATTTTGACATTATCATATTGATTTAATTATTTAATATAAACTTACAAATTAATTAATTTCTAATCTTATGAAGTCTTTTTATTCTCAATTATTTAGAACTCAGTAAAAAAAAAAAAAAAAAAAAAAAATTGATTGAGGAAGGGAAGGGGTAAACTTTTTCATTTTACCATGATAAAGGAAAAACTGGTTTTTGAAAATAAAAATATATTGTGTTGGTGTATTTTTGTAAAAATATTTCTTTTCTCCCTTATAAATAATATTAAAATATTTCATTTATTAAATATGAAACTAGAAAATAGGCATTATGATATTTAGAAGTTATTCATTATATGTATTCTAATATGTTGCAGGGTGACAAGATATTCAGTGATCTTATGAAAGCTGGGACAGAAAGAGGAATTAGAATCAGAATAATACAAAGTGAACCAACTGGTGCAATGCCTGATTATGATACTAAGGAACTGGAAGTGAAAGGTATTATGATGATATTGAATGATTATATATTAATCCTTCATAAGAAAAATATTAATTAAATTATATTTTAATCCTTCATAAGAAAAGGAAAGTTTCTCTTTGATTGATTATATTTATGGCCATGAACGATTTCACACATTAAATGTTAATTTTCTATTAGTTTGGCTACTTTCATGATTCATACAAATTAGTCAAATATAGATACATTATTATCAGAAAATGGAGAACAGTTTTGTGTCTTATATCTAATGTTATGCTACCCAATGAGATTTGGTATATTTGTCATCAATTTTTGTTGTAATGGCTTTATTAAAAAATGTCTTTTTTTGTTTATTTATTTTATTTTGTTGAAAAATGTTAATTAAATAATGAATCATGTTTTAAATAGCAAAATTAAGCTATGTGTGCAGTAATTTTTTTATACATATTGGCATTTTCAGATTTTTTTTATAACAATAAGATGCTGAGTCTTTTTTTAATGACCTTATTACATAATTTGTGAACCTAAATATTATGTTTGGCTGAATTAATTACTCACTTTTGTAAGAAAAGAGAATTATACTGTTTAATGAACAACATTTTAATTCTATTATATGCATGTATTTGTTTCTTATATATGCATGTGTATTCAGAAATATATATATATATATATATATATATATATATATTTGTATATTTTAGTTTAACCATTTTATGTTTGGAAGAAATTATGTATTCTTTTTTATTACCTGTTTTTATAGCAATAAAATATATACCAAATGATTCAATATATCTCCATGCATAATTTGTGTAATTCATTAATATCAAAAGTTAAATTTTTTTAAAAATTTTAAATTCCAGAAGATAGCTGATTCAGATAGTTACTTTGTAAAATATTTGTTTGTGATAAGACTAAGTAAATAAGACATATTTTGTGTAAGGTGTACCAGTTTTTGAAACCCTGCTCACCACTTATAGTAGCCCCACTGGTCTAACCAAAAGTGGGGGAGGAAAAATTGAGTGAAAAGGGAAATGGTCCTAAAATGAAGGAAGCGAATGTAGCTGTGTTAGAATGTTTTTTCTTATTTTTCATAATTTTATGTTTTAATTTGGGCTCTGTACCATATCAATATATAAATAACGATTTGGGATTAAATTTGGAGGTGATCACTGTCTCTACCACTCACATTAAAGAAATTCCATGCAAAGAAAGGTTTTTTACATTTTGTTTGAGAATAGAATAACTAAACATTTTGCGAAATAAGACTTGTGTTTATACAATGTAAAAAGTTGGTTGAAAAATCAATGTTTTTTTCTAAATAACTGATTAGACAGATGAAGAGAGAGAGAGAGAGGTTTTGTTTTTAAATAATAGTATTAAAATGATATTTCTGAAAGAAAAAAAAAAGAGTCAATGTGTTCCATGTTTAAAAAAAAGTATTACCAATTAATGTATTTATTATTTTATCCAAATTTCATATGAAAAATCAAATAATTGGTAAAAATAATTAGAATCAGATAATTTAATTAATTTTTTTATGTTTATTCCTAATCTCTATTATCTTTGTAATGAAATTTTTTAGTCATAACAAATATGAAAATTTATTTTTGGTTCACAATTACTATAATTATTTTGATGATATGGTAATAGTATTTCTATATTAATCACTATAGATTGTGTTAGTGAAGATAGTGATTATTATAGTAATATAGTGATCATTAGTGATGTAATTACTATAGTAATTTTTTTAATTTCATGTCATAGAAATTATATTTTGCCCCATGATTTAAAGGTGCTGCAAAAGTCAGGAATCTCGATTTTAAGAAAATGCTAGGAAGTGGTGTTCTTCACACAAAAATGTTTCTGATTGATAAAAAACATTTTTATATTGGAAGTGCTAATATGGATTGGAGATCTTTAACTCAGGTAATTACTTATCGTGTGCATAAGATTTAATGTTTAGAATTTTGGTTTGGGTAAGTAAAGAAATCTTTTTAAAATGCAATTGTTCATTTATCTGATTGTGATATGCAGTTAAAACTTAAAATTGAATTTTATTTGTAAATTATTTCATTATAACTTAAACAATTTTTAACTATAATATAAAAAAATAAATGGTCAAAGTTTACTTACAATTTATTTGCAATACTAGATTAATATTATTTGAGTTTCAAAAACATATGTATTTAATAATACTATCAAGGTTTTTTTTTCTACTTTCAATATTGTTTCTATTTTAATATACTTTCATCTGTATAAAAATCAGAGGAGAGATAATTATTTCAGATTTTATTTCTGTCACTTTAATACATAATTCAATATTAGCTTTATTCCCTTTCCTTTTTAAGGTATTTTTGAGCCTCTTCTGTGAAATTAATGCTGACTTGTTTCATTCAATATGAAATTGAAATAATTTTTTAAAAATATTTATAAGCTTTTCTTTTTAGAAAGAAATAATTGGGATGCAGATGTGCCAAACTTAAATTATTATTGATGTGGAAATAGCTTTAAGATATTTTAAATTTTAATCCAATTTACATATATCTAATGAGATATTAATAACATATTTTTTTAATTTAATGATGTATTGTCTTTTGTCTTTATTTAATTTTAAAATGCACTGCAAAGTGCATTTACTGTATATAGTATTTTACTATTGACTGATATGTATGCACAAAAATTAACTTTAAATTTTGATATTAACATATTCATTTCCACTACCCACGCCTAATATCAGGACTATCTATCTAATTAGATTACCCCTTCTTTGCTATCTTTTAACTGTAGTAGAGAAGGTGTCATCTAATAACACAGAGTTTAGTGCAATTGCATATTAATTGTAACACACAGCCATGTCAGTTGCAGCAAATGTGTTAACTAAAATGATTTATAAAATTACTGTGTATATTGAGCATAGCATTTTTTTCATATCTAACTGTGTTAATTGTTGTGAATTTTTATGCATTATATTATATTACACTAAAAGTTGCCCTTGTGCAAATCTAAAGATATTGTACAAAATGATTTTTTTAAAAACTTTTTTATTCTTTGAATGTTTATCTGTACTAAGAGATTTGAACACTAGTTATTAATATTCAGATAGTGTTGGGGTATTCAATAGCCATGAATATGTGGTTAAAAAAAGATAGCTAAGTATTGTATGCTGATTTCTCATTCTTATGATAACATTTGCTTAGCTGTACTACAACAGATTATGTAACACTGGCTGCAAATTTCTATTTCATGTTATTAATTATTTAGAATGTTCAATATTCTTAAGCACATCATTTTGATAAAGGTATTCATAAATATTTGAAATTTTTTTTTTATTACTACATATATAAACTTTTCATTTATTGTTGTTCAGAAAATTTAAATGTCATGATTTTTTTTCACTGACATACTTATTAGTTATGTTTGATATATATCATGTTTGTTCAGTGAAATAAAAATGCAATATTTCTGTAATTTTCTTTTATTTGATTATTCCATAGGTCAAAGAACTTGGTGTAGTAATTTATAACTGTTCATGCCTAGCCTTGGATCTGAACAAAATATTTGAGGTTTATTGGAAATTGGGTGTACCAAATCCATATATACCTCCAGAATGGCCAGCAGATTTGCAAACTTCAATAAATAAAGATAACCCTGTTACAGTCATCATGAATAATTCTCAGATCTTAACCTACATTTCAGTAAGTAAAACAAAATTCAGTATTAGATTTTAATATGCAAAATTATTTGACATAATTGTTTATACATAATTAACTAAGAAGGATTTGCAAAAATATTTTCTTTTATTATGAATAATCAAAGTGCCACCTTTTTATTCTATTTTTCCTTTTTACTATAAAAAGTTATCAATTTAATTGAAATCAACTTTTTGTTTTAAAAGATATATCTATTCTAAGAAGCTGTGGCAACATATTCTATTATTTTTAAATTAAATTAAGCCTGATTAGTAAATTCTTTTTCTAGATCTATAAAATCATTATTTTAAATTTTCTGTTCATTTTATTGTATATGAATTTCTCATTACTCTGAATTAGTTACAGAATGAATATGTAAATGATTACTGCTACTCTGTCAGAAGTGTACTTGTTTCTTGTATATGTTAATTATTGTTATTACTACATCAGTTTTTATATTGTGACCTGCAATTGTTTATAGATATGGTAAGGACATATGGACCGTTGCTAAATATCTGAAGAATTTGACAAATCAAATGACTTGAAATCACATTAATTTATTGAAGTTTCATTTTTTAAGTGAGTTAAAATAGATAAAATATTTAATTTAATTATGATTTCAACAAAAGACAGTTCTATTTTCCAATTATGGCTATTCTTAAATTTTAAACAAATGATATTTAATTATATATAATTTTAAACATAATGTAACTTCAAATACAGAAATTGCATCTATATAAGTTATGTAATTTTTTAAAATTCCAATTTGAAAGTGTAAAATATTCTAATAATCAAATTGTAGCTATTTTCCGTTTTATTAATGGCTGAAAGTTAAAGGCTTTTCAGGTTTATTATTTGTTTCTTCTCATTTTTGTGAAGAAATATTGATGACTAAATATTCTTGGAATAAATTTATTGATGCTGTATTATTGTTCACTCATTCTTTAAATCTTTTTTCAGTTAAAGCAATATGTACCTTTTCTTCTAAAAATTGTCTTTCGCTATTAAGCCTCCTTATCGGTACAATAAAAATAACATACATTTTGAATTAAAATTAATAGTTTCAAGCTTGCTAAAATTATAAGCATGTAAATATAATTTGAAATGGATTTCTTATTGTTTGTATGTCATTTTATTTGCTTTTCTGATCTTCAGAACCTTCCATAGTATAATAACTTTTATCTAAAAATTTTAACTATTAAAAAAGAACTTTCTTTTTCATTTTTAAACCACAAAATTTCTTTATAACATTTTACTATAATTTAAGACATTAAGAATTCAATAAAATAATATTTTGAACTGTGATATGTTTAAATGGTGCATTTCTTACAAAGAAGTTTTAATATTTCATTCAATGCTTGCTTCTGAAATTGTAACTCTATAATTTATGCATCTATAAAGTGGGAGGGGACTGACACGGTTATTACCTATTCTAATGACAAGCATGTCCCTTGCATTAAGACAATATGCCCCCCTCCCTTCCCAAAATATACTTGTTGGACCAAAAGTTTTCCTGATTAACTATTAAAAGTTTTATTTCCTTAGTGAAATGAGAAAAGAATAAAAATCTTTACAGACAGTTTGTCTTCTTCATGAATATTAAAAAGTGTAGTGTGCAAATCCAAATTTGTATTAAATGTAGATGCCATGTATAATGTTTTGAATCTAAAGTCTTGAAAGTCAATGTGTTCTAGTTTTAAAAACTTGTGGAATGAAATAACAGATCGTTTTAATCAAACTTTCCTCAACTGATTTAAAATATAAAAAATAACAATGGCTTGTTGTTCTATCTAAAATATTTATAAATCTCATAATTATTTGAGATTTAAGGGATTTTATATACATTCTTTTCCAAATGTTTAAGGGATATGCCCAATGATTTATTATAATGAATTAATAAATATCTCATTATCACTATAAGTAAGGAAAAAGAACTTTTCCTATTTATTATTCTTTAATATAATTGAGAATCCTACTTATATTTGAGATACTTTCTCTGTAATGTTAATAACTTACTGTAATGAATGTTCTTGTTTTTTTACTCAGAATTGTCTATCCTAAGGTGATTGAAAATAAATAAATAAATAATTTACAAACTTCCCATATAAAATATAAACCATTTTTGAATTTATAATCATAACTATATGAATAAATATTAACAAAATTATGTACCATCAATAGTTTAAATTTTGAATCTTTCTCTTCTATCTCTATTATTCTGCATTTTTTTAAAATTCAGTTTCTTGTTATGGTTTATATATTAAAATATGGCATTGTGAAGTTTCTTTTGAATTCCTTTATGTAATGGATTGCACTCCATAAATTTTTTAAAATTGTTAATGCTATATAAATATAATTAAATTCTTAAGAGTTTAGCCGAAAATTCTCTAAATAATAGTATGCTACGCTTCTATGAAAAATTTATTAAGCATCAATCATAAATATTTTGCTTACTTTTCTTTTCACTTCCTATAATATGTAAGAGAATGTGCATACTGTAATTAGGGATCTATATAACTGATTTTCAGATTAAAAATGGATTAGTTTAGCTTATGAATGCTTGTTTCTTATACTTACTTACTAGCTTATTTATCTTATCTTAATCTCCATGAATATATTTGTAGATTATTTAAAATATTAATTATGCAATTATCTCAAACATTGATTTAAATTTTATTTATTTTCTGTCTTAGTAAGCTGAATGATAAGAACTTATAGTGTGGCAAAAACTATGGCAATTAAATCAGCTAAAAAAATATATGAAACACTAGCACATGATAAAATACCAATATGCATTAAAAATTCTTTAATTTAATCTTCACAATATTTTTATGTGTAAATTATTGATATACAGTAATTATTTGATATTGCTGAAATTATATTTATATCTTTTAGTTTAAATGTGTACATTTTTGAAGAATCTTTTTGTTATTTATAAAAACTAAATCACAGCATTGTAAGTGTGTGTGGGTTCATATAATGTCCTGACAATTCAATATTTGAAGACCTAATCCACTGCTATATGTATTTTTCATTTTTTAAAAAAAATCTCTTTCAGAAATTTCAGTATTTAATGGATTAATTATGGAATCTGTGTTGTGAAATGTATGGCTTATACATGAATTCTGATAAATGATTTATAAAATTTTTATTCTAGAGTTCACCACCACCTTTGTGCCCAAAGGGGCGTACAACAGATTTGGATAGTATTCTTGATACCATTAACAGGGCTCAAACTTTTGTGTACATAGCTGTGATGGATTATTTCCCTACATCTCTCTACACTGATAAAGACCAGTAAGCAAATTTTCATGTTTTAGAGTACGATGCTGTGGAAGTCAATATAATAGTATAAAGTATAGTGTGATAGCATAAGATATTAGTAATTAATTATAAAAGACCCAGTCAAATTTTCAAGATGTATGTGTTTCAAAATGTTCTTGTTCTATGCATAGGCATAAGAAGTGAATGTCTTTAGATGCATTTTAAAATTTTGTTGATCAGTAAATTATGTCAGCATGAAATAGATCCGATTTAATTCCTGCCCCATCTCCCCTCTGTTGCCGTCTGGCAAAAAGAATGATGCAATTCCCAAATTAATTCTTATCAACTAAAATTCTTTCATACCAACTGCTGTTTTATGCAAAAACATTTTCATATAATTTACAGTTATCATTAGAAAAACCCATTGATTAGTTTGAATTTCTTTGTATGAATGATATATTCTTCCAAAATACATGGGAAGATATTCCTGATAAGACTTGCATGTGCCTATTCAATGGGGAATGCAAATGCAGAGGAATAATTGTATAATAGATATTATGTCTTCCCCCCCCCCCTTGGTTTCTCTTTTATTGTTTTTGAAACTCGATGCATTTGATTAATGTTTAGAGTTCAAACTTAATAAATGCTTCAGTGCTAATCATGTTTGATTATAAGAAATCATTCACTCTTATTTATTCACCAAATGCACTATTAAACCTATCTTATAGAATGTTGGAAAGAACTTCAGAACATTCATTTTAAACATATGAAAGCATTGATTCCTGTTAATTGCTATGATAGCTTTTAGTCCTTCCTCATTATTAAAAAAATCGAAAGTACTCAACAATGCATGAAATTGTATAAATATGCTTTTTATTTAAATAAATGCTTAAAAACTAAACTTCTTAAGAGAATATATATGATAAATACAAGTATATATTTATGTATAATGTTTGATTGATTTTATTATGATTTGTTCTAAATTCTGTTGTGTAACATTACAAGAAAAACTAAACATGTGCATGAAAATTAGCATACATTGTTCTCTATCTAAAAGAGGTTCATCAGAAATATTGCTCTCTTCAATATAAATAATTGTGCAGTGAAATTAGAATAAAATTGTGAAAAACAAGATTTCTAACAAAAAATTTCATGATTTATTTCAAAATAGATTTTGAAGAAATATTATGATTATAATGTTGGTATAAATCTAACAATTGAAATATAATCACTACTAGAAAAATAGTTAACTTTTTAATAAAAAATTTGCTCTGTATGAAGTAATTCATATAAATATGCATTTTAATCAGAATAAGGGAAATATTTTGGTTGCCCCATTTGGTTTTAGTTTCCATTTTTATATTCCTTAATTTGTATTTTTCAATTGGATTTGTTTGAAGAAAATATTTTTTTTTTCAAAATAATTTCAAATAAAGAAGCATTTTTTTTTTTTCATTATTATGTATTATCAAATTTTCTGCGTTTGAGTCTAATACAAAACTACTCCATTTCTATATTATTCGGATACAAAAATATTTTCTCTGTAAACATTTTTTTCAACTACTAAACATAAATAAAAATATAATATTTTAAAAAGAATTATATCAATGAAGAATATTAGAAAATGTAAATATTTATAAGCAAAAAAAAAATTGTTTATTGTTATTTGTTTATTTTTAAAGTTATAATGAAATTCATACTACTCTAAATTTCATTACTTCTTTTGTTTCTTGAGAATCTTGTAAGATCATTCATGCAGAATATTATGCTGCATCATTTGAGAAATGCATCATAGTTAGAAGGCTTTTGTATAAGCAAATAGAAAAAAATGTATAATATTATTTTCGATGTAAATATTATAAGCAAAAATGTATAATATTATTAAATATCTGGACTTAAGTTTATTTTACTCTACATGTTTTATTAAAATGCATAACAAATTATTTTGAATTAAGACTTTTTTCTTATCATAAAAGTAAATTATAGTAGAAACTGAGTGTCTAATTAATTTGTGTAAAATTTACTTTTCAAATAAATATTTTTTTTAAAGTTTTGCATTTTATATTTTTATTTATAACTTTTTAAATTTATTGCTTATTTTTAGTAAATTTATTTAAATATGAATAATTTCTTTATTAAATTTCAAGAGTAGTTTTGAATCTAAAACTAAGTAAATGGTTGAAAAAACTTTTTCTATTTAATAATTTTTTGTAATGATTAAAGAAACAAAACTGCTATTTTAATGCTACAATATATGAATAAGATTTTGATTTGAAATAATTTAATTTAATGAAAATAAATTTTAACAATCAGAATTTAGCTGAAAACATTTTAGATTTTTCTGAAGTTTAACAATATTACTGATTTACTTAAATGCATAACACTTTTATCACAGTTATTGGCCTCAGATTGATGATGCTATTCGAAGAGTTGCTGTTATTAAAAGGCTTCAAGTGAGAATTTTAGCTAGCTATTGGAACCATACCAAACCTACAATGATGTCATTTCTAAGGTCACTGAATGCTCTCAATAGTGATGTGTTTGATATTGAAGTGGTAAGTTTTAATAATTATATAATGTTTTAAAAATAACTGTTGCCATATATAATTCTGCTTTGCTTATAATATACACAGTTTTATTCTCTTTTATTTTCCAAAATTTTATTTCAAATTGCTTTTATTTACCAAAGATAATCATGTGAATATTTCAAATTGTTAAAATTAAAAGAAACTCTTATATCCATGTTATGAGATAGTTTAATATGTTCTCTTAATATTAGAAAAATATAGCTACATTGTTATATCATTGTGATTTGATTCCTTTAAAGTGACTATCATGCAATTGAGTATGTTGAATGTAAAATTCACTGGATCCTCCCTGCTCC
>JAPMOQ010001059.1:0-11641 GCA_026543055.1 Argiope trifasciata | reverse complement strand
AAGAAACAATCAAGTAAATGTGGACGATTGTAAAATAAAGAATTTTATCTGCATTTTTATAGTATTCTGGTTTAATTGACATTCAAATTTTAATTAAAACTACGAAACACTTAAAATGTTATAAAAATAATATTTTATAAAAAAATTTTTATTATTATTATTAAAGTATTACTAACGAAGTATTTTTATTGCTGGCAAAGTCAGATATATAAACTAATGGTTTAATAAATGAAACCTTTCTGAAAACGGGAGTAAACAGAAAGTTGCCGAAACATTGTCAACAACTCTACATAAAGTCCAGGACGTATATGTCAATCCCTTTTAACTTTGAAAGGAGTGTCCTCTTCAATGAGACAAGTGGAACTATTTTCCGAATTATTGTTACAGTTCCCCCTTCCCCTTCTTTTATGATTGCAGGGTACGTTCTTTTTAGAAGGAATTTCTTGAATTTTATTTCATCTAACCATAGAGTTAGAATAGTGATATATATCAGCTCTATGCAGCTAACTAAGCACGAATAAGACATCACTGATTTGCAAGCACTCAAATCTGAGAACATGAAATAAGTTTTCAATAAATATATTTAGATATTTTGCAATTTGAAGGAATGGTGATTTTATTTAGAATATGTTAAAGTAGAATATCCCTATAAAAGAGAATTTCTTGCGCCCCAAAAACTAAATAAAAAATTAATGAAAACTTGGATACCCCTGAAGTTGTAAGGGACCTTTGGCAGTAGTCTACTCTACCTACTCGATAACCAGTATAAAATTTAAATAAGGATTGTAACCAAACTATCGGCCTTAAAATATCTTCCACACGTGCGCAAGATCAACATAGAATGTGGAAATTTAAGGGGATGTCACTGTTTTTTTTTTAATGTACATAGAAAACTTTATAACTTTGAGCTCTTTAACATGCAATTATACATATTTATATTAAAAAATGTCTACATTTTATTCAAAAGAAGTAAGATATTGAATTTGCGTTTTCTTAATTTATAAGTATGCGTTATTGTTAAATACTTTTCATCTTCAGAGCTAGTGTAAACTAATATTTTCAAAAAGAAGGAAAATTGCACTCCATTTTGCAAAGTTATAATATTAAATGTAGCATATGAAAAACTGAGGCACTACTTCATAGAACAAGTGAAGTGCATACTTAGATAGAATATTGAGTACATACTTAGATAGAATATTGAATACATATGTGAGGGCGCCACCGATCATGATAAGGAGAAAACAAAGTGAAGGGAGGAGAGAGGGGTGAGCGGAATGGCGGGGAGAGAAAAACGGCGCCAGAGGGTCATGGAACGAGGGAAAAAGACTTCATGTGAGGTGTTGAATGATGTGGTGTCTGTAATAATTTTATTTAATTGTTTTTGTTTTGTTGTGTGTCGTCCTATGTGAATGTTAATTAAATGTTGTTAAAAAATTAAATCTGGTGTCTTGCCAATTATTGTAGTTCAGTTTTACTAATGAAAAGGGCAGTCTTTGCCTTATTTGTTTCTCCTTGTAGAAGTCGAAATTGGAAATGCTCGGCGACACCGACATCTTGGTGGCAGCGAACGGGATCTGGATTAATGAGGAGGTCTAGTATCTTTCCAGTTAATTCAGAAGGGAATAAAGGTAATCCACTGAATCCAGGTATGTGGTGAGAGAAGTTACGGCAGTAACCAAAGGAGCTCGGGTAAGTTAATATTTACTGATTTGGTGCGCATGTAAGGAATATAGTTTGATGTATCACGTCAGTGATTTTGTTATAGTTTGTTGTATCACGCCAGTGATTTTGTTCCGTCAGGAATATAATTTATTGTATCACGTCAGTGATTTTTTTTTCCGTCAGGAATATAGTCTCAAGTCAGTAATTTGATGTTTCTTAACATGTTGGCAATATATCTTTACAGCGCAAATAAGTATTAAAGGGTATTGACTTATTATAGCTTACGCTTTGGAGCGCCAGGAACGTGTCATTTTATATATTACTTTAGTGACAATACAGCGTCTGTGGTTACGATAATTATATTTTACGCCAGTAAAACAAAGGGAAAGAAATATAGGTGGTTATTGTGCCTTTTAGAGAAATAATAAAATATGCTATATTAAAAAAAAATTATTTCTGGCAATAAATGAGCTGAGCAACTGTGGGCACTATCGTTTCGTTTTGAAAGATTGAATACTATCATAAATAACTGTATATCATTTTGTAATAAATTCTGTACTTTTATAAGAATAAATCTGATATTATTTTGATATATGTTTTTATACATAATAAAGTAATTGCTCAATAAACATTGCAATCAATTAATTCTTGTTAAGTATAATAAAATCTACGGGTCTTCGTTTCAACTGTTTTGTTGTTGATGTTTTTTTTCAGATATAATGGATATTGAAGAATTTATTTTGATTGTTGTCTTAAATAAGTGATTTGTTTAATTGAATTTTATGCTTGATAATTCTGTTTTCTAGTTAAAAAGATAATCACTGGTAAACTTTCGTTCCGATTCCGAACGAAATATATTTTTAAATAATACTTTTCTGGCTCATATACGTATTTCCGGTGTTCTGAATGCTTTATTCTTGTTAATTGATCCTGTTGATTTCAGTTGAAAAAAATAGATAAAGAAAGGGAAAGAGAAGATTAATGTTATTGTTTTTTTTTCATATAATTTATGCCTTGTGTGTTCTTTTTATTATTATTAAAAAGATATTTCTTTGAATAAATGTTTTATTTGCTGTTACTCGGGAAAGTATTTTAAGATTGTTTACGTACTAAATTCTTCCAGCTATTGTTTTTTTTTAACATTTGAGTATAGCTAAAATAATTCTGATTTAATATTTTAATGAGAGGCTAATGTTATAATGAATGATTTTTATTGATGAAGGAGTTATTACTTTTACATTTTTTTTTAATTCATAAAAACATAAAAGAAGTGTTGTATTGGAAATTATTTTTTTTATTGCTGAGAATTAGAAAAAAACTGCTATAAAAAGTTTAAAAGTTTATTTCCGTTCTATATTAAAAAGTTTAATGTGAACACTTGATTTTTTTTATGTTTGATATTCTAAGACATGCTCTCAAGTGAAACAAAATTTATTTAGAACATGTGAACATGTACTTGAATTATAGATTCTTAAGATAATTTTTATGAATTTAAAAATTATCAAGATAATCTTGTTAGCAATCATTATTAGTTTCTTTTTTGAATATTGTAAAGAGGGTCTCCGCAGTAACGAAATTCTTGTGGCGTGTTTTTAAAATAATAGAGATTGATATAATTTAGAAGAATTAGGCTAAATTTCTATTTTTGGGTGATAATTATTATTTTATAATGGCATTTTTGGCAAAGGGTATCAAGAGCGATCTTATCGCGTTGGCAACTGAAATGGGAGAGGAGCCGAAATCTGATATGACAGTGTACGGGCTAAAATCTTTAATAACCGGTAGTGAGGCCTATGAAGAAGAATTTGTCAAAACTTTACTTGAAACGATTATCTCTACAAGAAAAGATCAAGAGAATGAGTTAAAGTTGCGGATGGAGATGGATTTTGAACTGGAAAAGAAGAAAATCGAAGCAGGAATGATTGCGGCTAATGCTAGTTCAGCCAATGGACATTTTCCTATCAATCCACAGATTGAAATTTCGAAGTCCATGCCGAAATTCGATGGCAAAGAATGCGATATTGTCTTATACATGTCATTGTTTGAGAGACAAGTCAAGAAACTGAAAATCGATAGGGAAAATTGGGTATCGTGTTTAATACCTCTGATGCCTGCAGAGATCATGGAGCTGATCGCAAGAATCCCAGAAGAAGAATGTTTTAATTTTGAACATGTAAAGGGAGTCTTAATGAAGAAGTTTAAACTGAACGCTGAAGGCTTTCGCCAGAAATTTGTTCAGCACCAAAGAAATCCAGAGAAGAGTTGGAAAGATTTTGTTTATGAGGTTACAAATTACTTTCAAGGCTAGATAAGCTCTGTGGATGTTACGGAGTTTGAGGAACTGAAAGATTTGATTATTACCGATCAAGTAAAGAAGAGAGTTCCACAGGAGGTTCGTGATCATTTTGTTGACGTGTGGGGGACACTAGTCAAACCAGAAGATTTAGCGGACAAGCTAGACGAATACGAGTGTGTTCGGAAAACTTATCGGAGACCATCGAATCCAAATCCCAAGACTCATCAACAAGTAAATGTAAGAAACAACACCTTTGGCCGTGATAACAGAGACTATAAGGGTAGTCCGAAGCAGACAAAGCAAGACAAGGGTTTAACTTGGAATCAGTACGGATCGAAGAGCCGTCCAAGGTTTACCTGTTACTTCTGTGGAGGGGATGGGCATGTAAAGAAATTCTGTCCAAAACTTTTAAAGACGAATTCAGATCAGGATAATAAACGAAGAGCAAATATTCACAGAACAGTCGTGGATCCAGAACCAGTCACTAAGGAAACGGCAGTGGTGGCTAAAGTGATGTCTCATAGACTACCTACTCTTGATAAAGGTCTATGTAACCTAGAAAGGATACGCATAAGCGTTAATGGAAAGCCTGCAACCGCTTTAATTGATTCTGGTACCGAAATAACGGTAGTCAGAAGAGACCTATTGAAAGTAAGGCTTCAATTTATATCAAAGACATTTTTGGTCCGGCCGAGAAATGTTCTCTTGTTAATGTACCAATAGGTATCATCGTTGGTGAAGACGGGAGTACGATTCACCAAGAAGTTTTATGTGCAGTTGCTCCTACTCTGGTGGACGATGTGTTGTTGCCACCAGAAATAAGAGACAAGTTGCAAGGTGTCCAAGAAGATTATTTCACAGAAATTTCCGAAGAGCACACAGAACCGAAGGAAATTAAAACTGCAAGAATCATAGATGAAACAAGTGACGACAACACAATCTTGGGAGTTGAAGAAATAAAGACCTTATTTGTGGAAAATTCAGAAACAAATGCCAAAGAATTATCACGAGCAGACGAATTTCTTAGAGACCAGATGGATTGTCCGGATTTGGAATATGCTAAAAAATTTGCGTATGAAAAGTCCGGAGGATTTTATTTTCACAATAAATTCTTGTTTCACAAAGAAAAAGTTTTAGGGGAGTCTGTTGCCCAGTTAGTTTTGCCCAAGAAGCGCAGACTTGAAGTTCTGAAGTTAGCTCACTGTTCAGTATTCGGAGGTCATATGGGTGCAAGAAAAACTGTTGAAAGAATAAGGTATTCCTTTTATTGGCATGGAATGTCTAAAGATGTCAAAGCTTTTTGTCAACAGTGCAGGGAATATCAGTTAACAAGGCGAATAAATCAAAAGGACAGAGTACCAATTACTCCGGTTGCAAGACCAGAATTACCGTTCCAGTTGGTGAACATCGATATCATTGGACCTATAGATCCTCCTAGTGCAAAGGGTCACAAATACATATTATGTCTAGTTGATCAACACACGAGATGGGCCGAGGCAGTACCACTGACCAATTTAAATGCCAAAGCTACATGTGAAGCACTGCTAACCATCTTCATGCGGACAGGTGTACCTAGCATAATAGCATCAGACAATGGGACAAATTTCAATGCTAGTTTGACTCAAGAATTTGAAAAAAGGATGGGAGCTAGCCCGAGATTTTCGACACCATTGCATCCAGAGTCGAATGGACTGGTAGAAAGATTTAATCAAACTTTGAAGCACATGTTACATCATGTCATCTTAGAAGAGCCACTTACATGGCACACAAAAATACCGTTCATTTTATGGGCCTATCGTGAAGTCCCCAACAGCACGACTGGAGTAGCACCCTTTCAATTGTTATATGGACGAAAACCAGAAGGACCCTTATCTATTCTGAGGAACACTTGGGTGTCAGACCAAGAAGGTTTACAGCTGGATACTACTCCGGTCACTCTTTACATGGAAAAGCTTAAAAAGCAGTTAGAAGACGCAGCTGACAAAGCAAAGTTAATTTCAAAAGGACAGCAAGAAAGAATGGCTCGTTATTACAATTTGAGATCTACGAGGAAAGTCTTTAATCCAGGGGACAAGGTAATTGTTCTGTTACCTGATTCAAGAAACAAGCTTTTAGCCAGATGGCAAGGACCATGTACCATTGAATTACGGAAGAACGATCATTCATTTCTAGTTAAGATGCCTGATGATAGCATCAGGCATATACATCAAAATAAAATAAGAGAATTTGTTGCTAACTCCGGAAGTATAAACGTCATATTTGAAGGAGAAGAAGAATTTGGTGACGTAGAAAATGCTCCATTGAAAGAAGACTCCTTTTGTCAGGAAGTCAAATCCATAATTTCACCTGACTTATCAGCTAAGCAGAAAGGAGAATTGGAGATGTTACTGAAAGAATTTGAACCCTTATTCACAAGACCAGTGCAACCAGTTACAATCGGAGAGCATGTTATCGAACTTCTTCCCAAAGCTACAAGACGAAAGCCGCATTCCTACAGTGTTCCAATGTCGTACAGAACAGAGGTGGATAGACAAGTCAAAGAACTGTTGGACTTGGACTTGATAGAACCCTCAAATGCAGATATTACATATCCTATAGTGTGTGTGGCTAAAAAGGATGCTTCCATTCGAATGTGTATTGACTATAGAGCACTTAATGCTGTAACAAGGGTTCCCAATTACCCCATGAACGATACACAAGAATTAGTTTTTACTGCGGGGATGGCTCAATGGCTATCTTGTTTAGATTTGCTAAAGGGTTATTACCAAATTAAAATGAATGATGAGAATAGAATTTTAACAGCTTTTTCTACACATAAAGGGGTATACCAGTGGAAAGTTATGCCTTTCGGTTTATCGGGAGCATCGGGTACATTCCAAAGAATAATGAATAACGTTCTGCGAAAACATTCTAGTTACGCACAAGCCTACATTGATGATATAATTGTGTACTCCAAAACATGGGACGAACATTTATTTCATCTGAAAAACGTGTTGCAAGAATTAGAACGGGTAGGTTTTTCTGTAAAATTTAAAAAATGTACTTTCGCAGCCCGAGAACTGCAATTTTTAGGACATAAGATAGGTGGGGGTAAGCATGCCCCAGATGAGGAAAAAATTGCGGCAATAAAACGGCTAGAAAGGCCGAAGACAAAAAAGGAAGTGAGATCTGTATTAGGACTGATGGGATTTTATAGATCATATATTCCTAATTATGTGGAAATTGCAACCCCTTTAACAGAACTAACCAAAGGGAAAAAATCAGGGGACGTAAATTGGGGAAAACGCGAAGAGGAGTCATTTCTAAGGTTAAAAGAAGCTTTATGTGAAACGACAGCATTAAATACTCCTGATTTCGGAAAACCTTTCGAAATTCACTCAGACGCTTCTGATTATGCAGTTGGTTGCTGTTTAACCCAAAAAGATGGGAAGGAAAATTATAAACCAATTGCATTTGTAAGTCAAAAGTTTAATAAAACACAAAAAAATTGGTCAACCATTGAAAAAGAAGCATATGCCATTTTATTTGGATTTAAAAAATTTGATAAATGGTTGCATGGAACTACGGTAGAAATCGTAACGGATCACAATCCATTAAAATACTTAATTGAGAAAACTCCAAAGAGCCCTAAACTAACTAGATGGGCATTGGCTTTGCAACGATGGAGTTACAAAATTACTCATCGTCCCGGAATCTTAAATAAAGACGCTGATGCGTTATCACGATTACAAACTAAACATTAGTTCCTTTTCCTGTTAAAATTGATTCTCAACATTCATTGTGAGAATGTATTCTTGTTCATTTTTTAAATCCCAATATATGTACGCAATGCTGTTATTTCGTTTAACTCTTTTTCATTTATGTATTCATTTTATTCATTATATGAATCTTATTTTTTATGTCGTTTAATTATTTTTCATATACATGTATATTCGGAACTACCATTGTCATTTCAATATATGTATGATATGTTCTTATTTTGCTTAGTTATATTTCCCACATATGTTCAGAACTCTCTCCAGAGATATCAGAGAAAAACTTATGCCTCTAGAAGACCAGTTTTTCTCTTAGGGGCGGCGTGTGAGGGCGCTGCCGATCAGGAGAAGAAGAAAACGAAGTGAAGGGAGGAGAGAGGGGTGAGCTGAATGGCGGGAGGAGAAAAACGGCGCCAGAGGGTCATGGAACGAGGTGGAGACTGGATGTGAGGGGTTGAATGATGTGGTGTCTGTAATAATTTTATTTAATTGTTCTTGTTTGTTGTGTGTCGTCCTATGTGAATGTTAATTAAATGTTGTTAAAAAATTAAATCTGGTGTCTTGCCAATTATTGTAGTTCAGTTTTACTAATGAAAAGAGCAGTCTTTGCCTTATTTGTTTTTCCTAGTAGAAGTCGAAATTGGAAATGCTCGGCGACGCCGACACTCCCTTCAATGCTATTTTAAAAAGACGATTGACTCTATCCTTTTGTTTCCTTGTTTTCCAATTGTAAAACTTATCATCTGGCTTTACATATCAGCAAGGAGAGATAAACGAATGTAGTACAAGTTTACTTATCATTTCAATGCATGTTTCAAGGAGAAGTAGACACTTTTCCTCATTGAAGCTATCCAATTTATCTCACAATGTGCTTACATTTTTTTACAAATAGGGTAATTTTTAAATGCCAGGAGAAAAGTAAAAACACCGTTATCTTAAGGTTGAGCTTGTGGTTACGCCGTGATCAATATTCTTTCTTTTTAAAAATTTTCGTTATTTTTATTACTGCTACATCAAGAGCATGTGTATGTAAAAATATATAAATGCTAATACTTATCCAATTAATATCTTGTATAGAAATGAAGATATTCTCAAAGCCCTCAGCATCCCATCTATAAAACAATTCATGATCAAACTTGCACACAATTTCTATGGTAATATTATTCATATTGATAATTCCACCTTGCAAAATCTCCCAATTTATAATCACTACGAAAATTCAAATAAACGCAGACCACGCTGCTCACTTGCCCTTTAATTTCCCCTGAGTACTCTTCATCACACTTTTTTTTTCTTTTTTTTTCTCAATTTATTCAGTACCACTTAATCTCTTTCCATGATTCCAATCATTTTATGATGCACACATTAAACAAATAAGGTCAGTTCCATTTTCACTAAAGTCCTATATCACAAGATTTACAGATGGTGGGGCCTGCGGCCCCAATGCTGTAAAACACTTCACAAATAATGATATCTTGTAAGTCTGTAGGAATTGGCAAATGGACTATGAAAAATAAGAAAGCTAGAGAGAGAAGACAGTGATATTTAAACTATAAATAGTTTTCAGGAAAAGTATTTTGTTTCCAAAGAATTTTTTAGTTACACCTATATCAATAAAAATGAATGTTTGTCTGTGTGTCTCTTATGCATTCTTAAGCCGTTCATCCGATTGCGATTAAATCTGATAAGCTTATTGTTTACACCTACAGGATGGTTATAAGCACAGAACAATGATCTAAAATTTTTAAAAATAAATTCGAATCTCAACCGTTTCCGTTCACCAAGAATTAATCTCTAAATAACTCGCCGATGAGACAATAGATTCTGTAGAAATGGTAAATCCAAGTTAAAAGTTAATATTTTGCAGCTATAGTACGCAAATGTCGTGTAAGTCATTGTCAGAGGTAACAGCTTTATTACAGATTATGCAAGAAAATTTTGGGGGGACAAACACGGGGGTGTTTTTTAATTTTAATTGAATCTTAGCGTTTTTCGCAGTAACTACCAAAAATATTGCAGTACAAGTAATTTTGCACCGTCTGAATTTTCAAAAAATATATTTTTAACCGTAATAGCGATTTTATTTTTTATTTCAACTATAATAACGATTTTATTAATACGAATAACGAAATATATTAAAAATATATTTTCTGTGTTTAATCTATTTAAAAGAAAATATTTTAATCCCATTTTCTAAAATTAACTTTGTGAATTCTGAACGAATCTCGAAATACAATAAATATTGTTGTTAATGCAGCGTTAACACAGTAAAGGGTTGCAGTGATTTCTGAGGGTTAAGACCCCTGAGCACCCGAAGGTAGAAGTCTAATTTCTAAAATGAATGTGACACACACACACACACTTGTTCGCTTGCACAACCCCTTTTTACAGGGTGGGGCTCACTCACTCATCTCCTTAATAGAACACATGGGAAGAACAACCATGCCCGAACCAGGACTCCCAGATCATGGGGAAGACTTGTTACCCCTAAGCCAGGACGGCGGTGATACAATAAATAGTTTCTTTCATTACCATTCTGAAAGAACATCAAGTTTTACCATTCTAAAAGAATACACAAATCTAATTCACAAAAATGAATATTTGTTTGTTCGTATTTTATATACTATCGTACCATTCATCCTATTTCGATGAAACATTGCAAAATGATTGATTAATTGCCCTTAATAATATTTTTTTCGACGGCAGTAAGACTTCGGGTATCAAGTAGTTTTCCTATAAAGAAGGAAACAAATGGATCAACAATTTGTCATTAAGCCATCCGCTCTGCATTCGGTAAGACTCTTGGTGTATTCAATTTTCCTATAGGAAGTTCGAAATAGAATTCTACTGAGGATAGCCATTTTGATCGCCTATTGTAGATAACTACACTGGATATTCTGTACCCCCTCCCCAACGAAGACAACCAGATTAAATCTGATTGATCGGAGCACCACTGGTGGGAACTATGGTTGAATCCCAAGGACCATAACTGCCATGATATAATCATTTCCTCTGGAAGCTCGTCGATTCATTGATATGAAGATGGCGACCCCTCCCCAAACACCAGGGTGACAAGAAAACAGTCACTACATCGGAAACTTCTCAACTTCATTTCTGAAAAACACCTCTCTCCTCTTGCCATCTCCTCTTATCAACAATGGGAATTGATAAGATACATTTCGAAAATCACTATTATTCTTCACAATAACGAGCTGTTGAAGGCAGAAAGTGGACAAGGATATGTGGATCTCTGATTCTCGATTTGATTGCAATACGTATTTACGAAGCCGTTCTACATAGCCCTCACGCAGTTTAGTAACCCCCTCCTGGGAAAGGAAACTTCAGAAATGATGATGGGAAACTTCCAGCATGGTGGTAGATCTTCGCTTCCCCTATGGGTAGTGAAATAGTCTAGGGTCACCTATCCACTATCAAAGACGGAAAATACCTTGTGGTGACATCTTAATAAGCCAGTAATTGCCACTAAACATCGGTGATCACTTTTGTCTAGTGGATATGTTACGCGGCTGCAAATCGTAAGACAGCTAGTTCGAACCTTGCGGAATCCAATCTCCGCATTGGCGCAACACCACAATGCAAACCGCCACATTACTTACCCTCCAGTGAGTTGGAGGCGAATGAGTTATCTCACCAAGTGTTTTGGGAGGGCGACGAATATTTTAATAGCTGCAATGTGACGGGTTGCATTGTAGTATTGCGCCAATGCGGGGATTGGGTTCCGCCAAGGATCGAACTCGTGATCTTACTATTTGTAGCCGCGTAACATATCTTTTATACAAAAGTCATAGTCGATGTTTAATGGCAGTTACTGGCTTATTAAGATGTCGCCACAACCTTATACAGAGAGGTTGCACCATGGCCGGTGAAGGCCCTTAAAACTCATCTATAATGCATGCAAATGCTGTCC
>JAPMOQ010001052.1:0-24515 GCA_026543055.1 Argiope trifasciata | reverse complement strand
ATAATTGAGTATTTATCTATTACATAATTATATTATTTATCTATTATTTAGTATTATTATATAGTATTTATCTATTACATAATTGACATAAATTATTTCTTTTTAAATAAATGAATTAAGGCTAAAAGATTATTGTGCTGTGAATATTTCTCATTACTCTAAATATAATACTATTTCATGAAATGATGAATTAGGTTCTTAATGGATTAATTAAGAATCTGCGTTTATACTTACATCTTTCGGTTATAATAAAAGTAAAACTTAAGTTTTCAACATTGCATTAAACACTATTTTTATGGTTTAAAATGAATATTCACCACAAAATAAAGCTGTTAGTAATTAGAAAATAAAAATAATAAACTTGCCAGACAGTCGCCTTTCTTTTTTTCATTTTTTTAGTCCCCTTTCAAATAAAGACGAAGAAAAATTATTTTTACTATGTAACTTTTGTCCTTTTCTACAAGGAATCTGTTTAAAAATGCTATTCACAGGCATTAATTTTTTTTGCTTATTTGATTTTTTGTCACATTTTTTTGTTATAATGTCTGGGATTTTTTTTTTTTATAAAAGCAGACATGAAAATAAAAGCACGGTTTTTTTTCTCTAAAGAATCTGTTTGTGACCGAAACTTTCTTTTGAATTGCATTTTAACTAAAGTCACTTTTCATTATGATTAACTTGGACTTGAGTACACCATTTTATTTATTTCATATAGGAGTGCAAGACATATCATTGACCTCCAACCTGCCACTTAGGCGCACAGATTAACCTCGGAAAGATTGAATGATCGAACCACCGCTACAGTAACATTGGTGGGAACTATGGTTGAATCTTAAGGACCATCACCGGCCACGTTGCAACCTTCCCCGTAAGGAGTACGTCCCGTCATTAATGGGAGGGCCAGAATTCTCACCTATTACTGTGCTCACCGGGTTGGCGAGATCCAATCACCATTCCGGAAGCATCTCATCTTCATTTCGAGGTCATATAGGGGTGTGAGAAGAAAAATCTCTTAGCATCAGAAAACACTATTCCAAAATTTTGATGAATTTTTATATTTTAGATTATAACAAACATTATCAATGCAATTTATTTTGAAAATTTGTCTTGATTATTAATCAGCCTTTCAAACATTTATTAATAAAAACCACTCAATTCACTCATTCCGAAATTCAATATAGAATATCCTTATCAGTGGTCATTACCGTAAAGTTCGAGGGCCAAATGGGTCCATTTCACAGTTAACGCTCTTTCTCCCTTCAATGTTTGTTATTGTTGTTTATATAGGGATATTTCCTGTTAAAATGAATCCCTTCAGGGATTTATTTTAATGTGCACGAAGTACCTGCACTCCTCAAACGTCCTCCTAGCACGAAGTACCTGCACTCCTCAAACGTCCTCCTAACACGAAGTACTTGTCCTCCTCAAACGTCCGCTTAACACGAAGTACCTGTACTCCTCTAACGTCCTCCTAACACGAAGTACTGTATTCCTATAACATCCTCCTAACATGATGTGCCTGTACTCCTCAAATGATCTCCTAACGCGAAGTACCTGTACTCTTCAAACGTCGTCCTAACATGAAGTACCTTTACTCCTACGGTTCTTCATGTACATTGAGAAGAATTTGTAAGATTTCAATGAATTGAGATAAAATCATTTATGTGTTTCAGTCTATGCATCTGATTGAATCTCTGCATATGATAACAATATCTCGAAAAATGGAACAAAAAAAAATTGGAAAATGTTTTATACACTAATTTTATTGATTTCTTTCAGTGTTTAGACAAAAATCATCAGAAAGGAGTATGTCTTACCATCCGTTCTTGTGCATAATAAGTTGAGATGTGATACAAGTGCTTTTGAATTGACACTGATACGTATTTCTAGTTGTTTCTTTACTAAAAATAAATATATTTGTGCATGTTTGAAAGAAAGATTTTGGGTCAGATTCCGAATCTGAATTCGATTTGGTAATATATAAGAAAGAATAATATCAAAAAGCATTATTTTCTATTACTTTCGTACATTCAAAATTAAGCAGAAAATGCAACAAATTGTGTAAGTTAATAGTGTGGCGAGAGTAACTGGCACATCGTGCATGATATTTTTTCGCTTCTTCATGATTTTTCATTTTAAAAAATAATATAACATTTTGTTTTGATAAATCTCAATAATGATGATGCCTTGAGCATCAATACCCTCTTCTTTGTTACCTGGTTTGTATTTCTCCAGTATGAGAGAAATCAGAAAAATCCCATGATTTTACCGATTTCTCTCTATCAAGTCTCAAGATTTTGGGAATTCAATCTATTCTCGTATATTAATGGAAAAAAATCGGATTCACATAGTTTTTTATTATATCTTATTGAATAAATAACATGTTTAATAAATTAATTTTATACCTATTATCAAACGCAAGAAAGAAAAGCAAGCTGCTGATTATGCTGTGTTCTTAAATATTATCTTTGGATATTTTGGATAAAAGAAATTTACCGGTTTTATTGGACGCTATTTCAGTTAATAGACATTGAATGTTGTCTATTTAACATATATTTAATCATTAATTCTACTATACGGAGAATTTTGATTATGAACTAGCAGTATTAATGACAAACATTACTTGTCAATGCCGAAGCAGTTGAAATCTGTTTTCAAATAAGAAAAGAAAACTGGAGAAGTTTAGTAACAATTTTTATTATATGATTTGGTCATTTTACTATAAAATAAAATTACCATATAGTATTTTTTACTGTATATAAAAACTACTATATATCATTTTACTATATATATAAAATTATTAAATCTACGCCATTTTATTACGCATAAAAATCTACTATATAGTTTTTTTTCACTATAATAAAATCATAAAAGCAGTACAGATTGAACTAATAGTCCAAATAAGTCATTTGACATTCCTTATTTATTTTATATTTTGGAATAATAATATAACTATTCGCTACATATCAGAATGCTATATAAGATTAATTATCACTTTTTAACACAAACAGAAAACTACAGATCTAGTAGATATAGCCAGTAATAAAATATTATTAAACAAGTGCATCTAAAAATAGAAAATGATGAGACTCTCTTATGGAAATCCACCTTCTATGTAAATAAATCAGTTGCTATATAAATAAATAAATCTTAACTGTATAATAGTTATTAAAATTATGTATTTCAAAGGGTTTTTTTAATCGAAATAGAAAAAAAAAATTCTAATTATTCCAGCTATGTTAACTGTAAGTGTGTATATGCAAAGCAAACATGTTCTCAATTTTGTAAGTATTTTATCCTTGTTCCTAACATGAAGAAAATTTTCTCATGAATAATAAATTCTGTTCCTCCAGAAAAATATCAATGTTTTCCTTACTGAATATGATAAGAAAAAGCAGTTCCAAACCTACCTTTTTGACTATATTCAAAAGGAAAAAAATTATTGAAACTATTTGTAACTTCAGTTTTTGAAGTTATGACCAGAATAATTCACTCCAAATTGGAATTTTATGTACAACCATTGCACATTTCAGAAAAAAATGAAAATCAAAAAGTCAGTTTTCAGATATTACGAAAGTTTATATTTTCATGAACTCTTTCTGTATATATATATATATATAGCAAATCGGAAATGTAAGTCTTTAAAGCAGCCAACCGACAAAAAAATCAGACTCTTTTTCATTTGTCTCCTGTTTACGATTTAATATATTCTGAGAAAGAATTCCAAAGCTAAAAAGGTGAATTCAAGGCATTTCAACTGCCATAAACCCACCAGGAACGTAACTATTTCCAGATGCCGTCTTTATAAACTACTGATATACACAAACAAAACAGAAAACTGTCGTAAAGCCATTGCTGAACCTTTAGTAAGTCGAGAAGAACTTTTCAATTTCAAGATTTTTTTTCCTCCTTTTAGTGTGTATATATTTTTTTTCGTTCTAAACAATACAGAAGAAAAAAAAGGGATACAAACAGTCTCCCTTATGTGCAGTTTTAAAGAAGAAACTTTTGCTGGAAAACGAAAGGGAAAAAAATTCGAAACATCAGGAGGTAACAAAAGTGTTTCGAAAAAAATAGGATATACAGATTCTTGTATTGTACTTTTTTAAAAAAAAAATTCGTATTTTAAAGAGGCATTTCTTCGGTCTGTTTCCGATTCTATTACCATAAATTCCTTAACAAACAGTCCCTAATTAATTTAATTTGCATATTAATAGTTATATTGTTGACTTGCTTTTTCTACTATACAATTTTTTATATTGTTGACTTGATTTTTTGCCATACATTTTTTTTTTCATCTGCAAAGCACAATGGAACAATTTGGGGAGATGTGATAGCGAAGGTAATTTTAAAACAGAATTGTTAAAAATATATTTTTTCAGACTAATTTTGTGAGCAAAATAATGTACTACTTTGGTGCGTTAATTCTTTGATGAGTGCGAATTGATTTTTTTGATATCGCTAAATATTAAAAAGAAGCATTATTAGTTATTTTAAAATGAAGTTATTACAGATCATATTATATTTAACATAAGTAACTGATTTCTTTATTATGGATATGTCATTTTTATCAATGATGAAGTGAATATTGCCACATTACAGGCCAGACTGTAACGAGTTAATTGGCTCACTTATATATTTAAAGTAAAACTGTCTTTCTCAAGCCAATTTGATTGAAAAAATTCCAATATTGAGATGCTAATCTAAAAATCATCAAATAATAAAGTAATATATGATATACCATCGAATTATAAAACAGGCGTTAAGACGGTTACACTGACGAAACTTTATTAGATTTTTAAAACTTCTATCGTTATACCATAGTAGAAATTAAGAATCCTTATAGCTGAAAATTTGGTTTCAAAAAATTAAAGTTTCTGGACTCGGCATCCAAATTCATCGATACTTCATCGTGTTTAACAGACGTCATCGGTTTCAGTTATCTGTTGGCAACAGATAATTTATACCAGTGTTTCTAAGCCTTTTAGTATTCACGGACCAATTTTCAATCATAATTTTCATCGCCCCCCTCCCCACCGCATACAATAAAATGTATACAATAATAATGCATTTTGAGTATTTTGGTGCTAAACCTACACTACAACCTTAATTTTAAACTTTACAAATTGCTAAGAATACGGAAATTTATTGACATTTTGCAACACCGATCCTCAGCCTTGAAAAAACAAGAATCCTATGCCTTTTTATTGCTCTTGCGTCCCGCCTTGTTGGGCATTCTCATGGTTTCGCGAGAAGTTTCGATTTGTCTGGAATTTGTCTGGTCAACTTAAAAGTTAAGTTAGGAGCGTGCGCAGATGTGAACAAATGTTTTCTCATTGAGAGGAGGAGAAAATTCTATGTCGCAAATTTCAATTCCAGACAATCTCATTCGAGTCGATCCTTCTATTGCTATTGAATCTATTCTGAATATGAGTATGTTATAAATATTTTCGTGTAATTGCAATTCACCGTATTAAATATTCACGGCAGCAGACTTATGTAGAATCATGGATAAATTTTTAAGCGGGGGTATGCGAGCATTAGACGATAGACAAGCATCAACGAGTACACAGACCGAAAATAAAATCAAGAACCGTGGCACCGAAAATAAAATCAAGAAAATATTCTCAAGAATAATTAAATTTTGTCTTCACAAGTACTGAAGTAAATGAAGAAGAAAGGCCCCTGTGTATCATTTGCTCAAAAACGTTGGCGGCAGACAGCATGAAACCTAATAAACTTGCACGTCGTTTAGAAACGTTTCATAGTGAGTACGTAAACAAACCCAGATAATTCTTCGAATTAAAATTAAAATCATATGAAAAGCAAAAATCTTTGTTAAAAAAACTTTGTGAATGAAAAAGTTTCAGTTACAAACTTCTTACAAAGTTTCATATAAAATAGCTATATGTGAAAAGCCTCACACCATTGGTGAAGAGCTTATTTTGCCAGCAGCAATCGAGATTGTAGAAATTATGTTTGGAGATAATTTCGCAAAACAATTGCAGTCTATACCTCTTTCAAATGATACTGTTGACCATCGAATTGCTGATATGGCTGAAGATGTAGAGTGTCAGCTTTTGTCGAAATTACGGGACAAATTGTTTTGAATGCAACTCGATAAGGCAACTGATAGTAATAAAGATGCTCATTTCATTGCCTATGTTAGATTTTGTGATGATTTGGCAGTAATAGAAGAATTAATTTTCTGCAAACCAATAGAACTCAAAGCAACGGCACTCGCATTATTTTCTATCTTAAATGAGTTTATGAACGAGGCAAGCATAGAACGGAAAAATTGCTCCGGAATATGCACTGAGGGTGCTCGTTCAATGTGCGGAAGATTCCAAAGTATTCAAGCACTTGTGAAGCAAAAATAGCCACAGTGCGTCTGGACACATTGCATGATCTACAAAGAAGCTTTGGCTTCCAAAGAAATGAGTCCTGGTTTGAATATTGTGTTAACTACGGTTGTAACCGTAGTAAATAATATAAAAATGAGACGCCTGAAATCAAGAATCTTTTCCACACTTAGTAAAGACATGGGTGCAGTACATTCAGCGTTACAATTTTATTGCGAGGCAAGATGGTTATCACGAGGGAAATTTTTGCAACGTGTTTATGAATTAAGAGAAGAAATTGCCGTTTTCCAAGAAGAGGAAAACGGACCGGAAGCTGAGAATTTTTATGATTATTTGTGATGAAATTGAGCTACATGGTCAACATATTCGAGAAATTAAATAACTTGAATCTGCAACTCCAAGGAGCGAATACACATACATTGGATACGAGTGATAAAGTTAATGCTTTTTGTATGAAATTGGAATTGTGGAGTAGAAATTTAAAGCAAGAAAACTTAACAATATTTGCAAATTTGAATGATTGTATTAAAACTTACAGAATGAAGAACAACATGTAAAAGTTGTTTTTGTAACCATTGAAAATCATTTAGCAATGCTAGCAAATAATTTTAAAAAGTACTTTCTTACTGACGACAAACTGATATCAAGTTACAAGCGGGTGAGGGATCCATTTCAAAATACTCCCGAAGGATTCTCAATTGATGAGGAAGAAACCTTCATAGACTTCACGGCAAGCGGCGAAACCAAAAGACAACTTAGTAATAAACCACTCTTTGAATTTTTGGCAGGAGTGGATGATGAGTTTTCTGCACTAAAAACAAGAGCATTTCGCATTCTACTACCATTTTCAACATCTTACCTTTGTGAAACTGGATTTTCTGCGGTGGCTTGTTTGAAGACAAAATATAGATATCAGATAAATATAGAAAAAGAACTGAGAGTGTCTATTTCTATTATTAAACATTCCTTCGAAAATCTTTGCTCTGCAAGATAGGCCCAAGGAAGTCACTAATAATTATTAAATTTGTTTTTAATTTAGTAAGTTGTTTTAATTTTATAAATTAATTATTAAATATATCGAAATGTATTTTGTTTTGTATATGTGTGTATGTTCTTTCCTTTCAGTCACTTAATCATTTTTTAAATAACATTTTCTCTTGAATATGCTCACGCCCCTCTAGGTGGGCGCGCCCCACAGGTTGAGAATCACTGGTGTATACAATTCTCGAAAACACAAAATATTTTTAAAATCTTAGAAATTTGATTAAAAAATTCCAAATACCAAAAATTACATATTATTTTCTTTAAAAAATGCTTTTGAGATATGAAAATAGGGCATCAAAATAATTAGGTGCTGAGGCGCTTTATTTGATCATCATTACTGCACACAGTTTAGTGTGCAATTAATTTAATTTATTGTGTGTGCAGATATCATATATAATCCAAAATTAACGTCCCCTTTGAATTTCTCACCATTTCTGCAGTAAAGTATTGGCAATCCTATTAAAAATCCTTTGGCAGCTGATAGTTCAGTGCGAGTGAAATTGAAGAATTATATGATAGTACAAATTTTCATTATTCAACAATATTTCATAAATAATGAAACACTTTTCGATCGAATACAATTTAGTACCAATACTTTTAATATGAATATTTGAAGGCCAACAAGCCCACAAACACGCATGGATTCATGGGAGAAATTCAGTCACATTTATGCAAAATGATCGTAGAAAAATTTTACAAAATAGTGTGTTATGTGCCAGCAAAGTAGTGGAATCCATTTCCCATATGTGATATTCCATATATAACCTTATCCTGTGTATTTTTGATTAAATAAAAATAATATTACTTAAAGGAAAAAAATTGTGTTTTTTATTTTATTCAAATTTTGCGTTAACACGTTGTTCTGTCGTGTAAAGCTCCAATTTTAATGCTCTGAACTATCAGCTGTGAAATGGGTTTTTTAATGTAGGTATCTAGACTACATGAATGGTAGCAAATTCAAATCTTTTATTAATTTTGGAACGCCCTTTAGAATATAATATCTAATAACATAATAGCACCTTGTATCAAATGTTCTTGTAGAAAAAAAAATGGAAATTAAAGAAAGATCGATCACTTTTATATCAGATCATTATTCAAAATTGTGGTTGCAGTCATTACTTGATTTATTTGCTTCAAAGCATTATGTTAATCAATTTAATTCGCTGCAATCAATCAGTTAAAACTAAAGTTTAGCTTCCTTTTTTTATGAAAAGTAAGATAACGGAAAACTGAATCGTATCTAAGTACATTTTTATATATTTAGATAAATGATCTTCTATTCCTCTAGAGAAGAGCCTGGAATTTAATTTTATTTGAAAACATAAACCGTACTAGTTTACGAAAATATTTGCATGTGTAAATACACATTTCAAAGAAGCAACTTTTGATTAAATGTAAATAAAGACATAAATATAAGAAAGATATTTTATTTAACTGCTGTGGAAATAAAAAATTTTGTTTTATTAGCTAGAATAAATTTTATAATATTAAGCAATGGGAAGTTTATTATTCTCTTGGGATTTTCATAGTAATAACGTAACTCATAAACCTATTCGAGAAATATTCGAGAACTAATAGTTTTTAATTAAGAAATCGGTTCCATGGGTGCCATTTTGCATAATAACGAATTTCGTTTCATTATTATGGAAAATGTTAAAGCAGCTAAAATAACTTAATTAGGTTTTTATTTTCTCAGTCAATATTTACACTGTTAGCGTGAAATAATTTATTTCACGCTTTAACGGTTTTATAAAATGCAAAGTGAATGTTATTTGAGATGGTATTTTTTATCAACATTGTTTTCAATGATGAAATCAACATCATTTGATTACTTGTATTTGTTTTAGTTTAATATTAATTTGTAAACCTAAATTTATTAATTATTTCAATATATACTAATAATAAAAAGGAATGCATGTATGCATATAAGTGATATGGTTGATGATACTTTATAGGCCAAAGATGTGTCCTAAAGTTGTCCAAATGTAATGCTTTAGTGATGAAATTCTGTGTTGCTTGGATGATGCATTGATAAAATAGGCACCATTTTTCTTACTAATATTTATTTTAATTTAAAATCAATTTGTAACAATTGATTAATTATTTCTATCTATATAAATAAAAGTGAATGTCTGTCTGTATGTCTTTTTTACGCTTTTGCGCCACTCATTCGATTGGGTAATATTTTCAATACTTAATATTTGCACTGACGGGATGGTTATAAGCATAATGCGATAATCTAAACAATAAAACATATTTTCAGATCTCCTTGCCCTATCTATTAACCATGGACTAACAACCAAATAACTCGCCAAGGAGACAGCAGATTCAATTAAGATGCTAAATTCAAGCTGGACGTTAATGGAGCCATTGCATGTAAATGTAATGTAAGTCTTTCTCTTGGATAATAGTTTTGTAGAGAGTGGGCAAGAAAGTTTTGGGTGAAACAATCCAATAAGTTTGAAATTTTAACCAAACATTTATAAAATTTAAGTGATTCTTGCAGTAACTTCCAAAAATATTTTATTACAAATAATTTTGCACCATCTTATTTTTCAAAAAAATGTCTATATTAAAGATTTTATGTATAAATATAATATCTATGTTTAATCAGTTTTAAAAGAAAATATCTTAATCACATTTTTTAATATTAAAGTTAATAATACTTAATGAATATTAAATGAATCATGAGATACAATAAATAGTTTCTTTCATTACATTCTGAAAGAACACCATGCTTTACAACTCTAAAAGAATACACAAATCTAATATATAAAGATAAATATTTGTTTGTAGAATAGAATAATAAAAATAGAATTAATATTATTTATGATTCTTCTTAATATATCTTTCAATTTCAATGAATGTATTCATTGCCGGCAAGAAAATAAATATTCTTCCTATCATTCTTAATTAAACAAGAAAACTATTTCAAATTTATTGCCAAGATTATTTTTTCTGCGTCAACAAGCCGAGTACCAACTTGTACTAATAATAAAGTTGAATGCATGTGTGTACATGAGTGGTATGGTTGATGATAGGCCAAATCATTTGTCTTAAAGTTACCAAAATTGGTATATCTATAATTACGACAGGAATGCAGAATTTGTTCTTTGGAAATATTTTTTTGAAATTTCAATTAAAATAATTTCAGCTATAAAATAATATTAGCAATTTTATTGTCCTTCTGTGATAACTTCAGAAAATATTACTCTACAAAAATAATTTCTGCGGCATCTTTAAATTGAAAAAATTATATTTTTAATTATGTATCTTTTATTATGGAGAAAAAAATTTAAAATATTTTACAATAATATTTCTCATTGTTAAAAAAGCTCAGATCTTCCTCACTAATTCTACCATTATTTCATCATGGTTTTTTGGACTATTATTAAGGGTGAAATTGTAAATATTCGGTTAATTTTAGTATAACTAAGCTTTTGTATACACAATTCAGCTTAAGTGTCAATAAAATTTTGAAACTTCATTGTAAGGTAGGATTTTCAGAAAGAAAAAAAAAATCAGATAGAAAAGTTTTAAAATGCACACTTTTTTAAGAATTGATGCTCTTTTTTGGTTATTGTTGCATGTATAAATATTTAGACAAAATCAGGAAAATAATTTTCCTCCGTACATGATTTCTATTCGACAGGAAAACTATTTCGTAATTTGTTTATAATGACATCACACTGCCGTAACAGAGTTTGTGGCTGGAGCGAATCATGATGCTGCTCAATTTTCCTTCATACATGGAATAAGGTAGGGAATGGGAATATGCTTTCGGGAATTCCCACAGTGCTGTAATTGAGCGGAAGAGCTATTTTCAACGAAAGATTGAATGTGACAATGTTTCTAAGTTAATAAAAAATTTATTTTTCAAATGGCAGTTACTTTACTATTTACGCAAAAGTAATCCTTAGGCTATATAGGCTATATACTATTAGGCCTATAGGATCAAAGACAAAAAACAAGCATTTCCGATTCGATATCGAATTCAAGAAGTTGTCGTTAATTACTAATCAATCTAGACCCTTATTTTCTCTATGACGGTTTAGACAGATTGATCTCAATAATTGCTTTACAACTACGAGTTAGCTACTAGTGCTTCACCACCCTTTTTACGGTGCTGATTTCATTCACTCATCCACAGCTAATAATTTAGACCTCTATCAGGTAACGATCACTCTTTAACCAGCACCCCCAGTGATATTACTCTCGACATGGAGGACTTTAGGACCACGACAGATTTACACGCTCGGTAGTCACCACACACGCGGATATTTTTAACTAGAGAATACTCGCATCTCTTAGGTTCGAAATCGCAAACTAAGAGCTTCGAATCCAACGCCCTACGAACCAGGCTATCTCGGTCGTCTAGATATTTTAAAGTCATTCAGAGTCAATACATTTAGAAATTATAAAAAGAAGCAGGCAAAAGCGCATATCATAAAAAAATCATAATCTTTTTTTTTCTTTTCTGCTTGGTTTTTATTTCATGAAAGACAAAGAGAACTATTTTTTTCATATTCTAACAAAAAAAATTATATTTTTCAATATGCAATTAAAATTTAGTTCTAATAAAAAATTCATTTTCTTTTGTTGAAATGTAGTCCTCATATAATGCGTATTAGCAGTAGAATTTTCAATTAATAAAAATCAGGTTAAAAACGCTAAAAAATATTTATAAATAAAGGATTTGAGACAATGAATTTCTATCTGTTATCTTTTAAAAACTGACTCTCAGAGTTTCGTTTTTTTTTTTATTTTTTTCTATGATTTGCTTCATATTATTTATTTTATTGTATTTATTTATTTTTTCATTTTAGGAAAAATGAAAAACCGAAAGACATTTTTACTTTTTATCTTTCATATTATGTGAAAGAAAGATTTTTTCAATAAAGGTTTTGTAGAAATTAAAGGTTTGCTGGTAATACTTGTAAAGAGATTAAATAATAATTAAAAAGATTGAAAAAATGGGTATTTTAATTTAGAGGTATATTTAATTGAAAAAAAGAAATTATTACATTTAAAAGAATTAATACACTTATTTTTTGATAAAATATTTCTTTTAAAAACAAAAACAAAATTAAGAATTTTTTTTTTTCAGTATGTGCAGGCTTTATTTTTCGTTTCTGAATAATGATTATTTTTTTTTTATTCTGTAAACATTTTATATCATTATCCGAATGATACATATAAATAAAAACTGTGAAGTATTTTTAGTATTTTTATGGAAAATATGAAAAAAATGACTAATTACAATTACAAAAAAAAGATACATTTATTTATTTGCCCTAGGTACACCAGGGCAAAGTCTCAAAATAGGGGTTACAGTATCCTATATTTGAAACTTGATTCCATCAAAGAATTGTCGAGTAAACAGGTCTGATGAACTTTAAGGTAACCGACTACGTTCAAACGAAAATTTTTGAAAAAAATTGACTTTTTTAAAACTAATTTCGGTTTTTAGATGTATTATCAATTATAAACACTATACATACAAAAATTATATTTAAGAATATAATATAATTTGAGAAATAGGAAAATCTGTGGCAAAGTTTAGTGAAAATTTACTAAAACGGTTAACATTCTACACAAAATGGTAATGCAACAATCTTATTTTTCTTCTTTGCACAAGTTATAGAATATAATGGTGAATGAAACGAACCAAAATCTAAGAAACATATTTAAATGCAAAGAAGTTGCGGGCAAAAATATACGCATATATGCAATTTTTCCAATTCGCAACTTAATTTTTCTAAAAATACCTATAACAGAAAAAGTATGTCACCAACAAAAAAACAGTTTGTTCATTTCATTGCCCGTATTATTTAAAACACACGCTTAAATTTTTATGTTAATGCCTCTATTAGTTTTTGGGATATCATGTTAATGGAGGATAATATTTATGAAAATTAAAATTGGAGTTAAAGACAAATTTTAGCTGAAAAATAAATTTTGCTTAAAGTTCCTCTGGATAATAGGTTAGACCTCCCTTTTCTAAGAAAAAACAAACTTTTTTGGAAAGAGAAAAATCTGAATTACAAGAAATAACACTTTTTTTTAAAAATCGCCAATGCGGTCGAATACCAGTGTTTTCAACGTTGTCGGATACCTTAACTTCTTCGAGACTGAATATTTCACAGTTACTTTGAAGGGAGAAGTGTCGTCTAAGGTGTTGTCCTCGTCATCTGACCATGATTCATCTTGGTTAGATCCATCCTGAAGTAAGTCCTAGATGGAATGTCAATACATACATATAACTAAACATATAATTAAATTAAATAAACCTTACATATAACTAAACATATAAGTAAATTAAATAATCTTATCTTTACAGACTTTAAAGGTTTTATTATTGCATCGCATTTTGCTGCAAATGAAACCCATTGGCTAAACTTTTTAGATTAAGTAGACTGAAACGAGAAATGGAAAGGAATGTAAAAAAATAAGGAAGATATAAATTCTGAGAAATATATAAAGATATAAATATATAGGTATAAATAAGATTCAGATATAAATTCTGAAAATTAAGGAAGATTACATTCTGAGAAATTAAATTATGGAATTAAGTATAACCAAAAAAACAGAGTAATCTTTCAGAAACTTTTTTTTGTATATTCCTTAGTAAACAGGTTATTACTTTTTCCCTCAGAATAAAAAATTTTGATCTTGAGCAATATTTCAGCTCCATGCGCCCTGAGATTTTTATTTCCCCACATATGTGAATTTTGCGTTAAATAATGAACTGCACCCAATACTGACAGTTGATTTAAAACAGATTTTAACTCAAAATTACAATTTTTGTAGGAATATCATGAATAGATTTTATTCAGTCATTTTATTAACTACTTCGCCTCAACGAGGTTTCGTTTTTGAGTTATCTTATTTATATGTTTGCTATGAATTATCTCATGTATAAAAATATACATATTGACAGGTGCTGCATTCCTTCTTTGGTTTTATTCAAAATGTAATTTCAATCTACGCCTCAGATGATTAAACTGTTTAATATATTTTATCTGTCTAGGATTTCTTTGTGTTTTAAATTCAGTCACTGTATTTGTCTGCTCTCAAACAGGCAAACTTCGGGTGAGTAAATATCGTTCAATATTTGATTGAATTCTGAAATATTCTTGGTAAAGTCACACACAAAATATTATCCATATGATTTAAAATGGTTAATATATGTTGCCAAACTGTTAAAGAGATACATTATATGACAACTAGTGATTCAGCCTTTTAACATTAGAGAAGTTGCAGTGGAATTGGTGACAAACAAAAGTATCGAATAATTGGGTTCGACAAAAGGAAAAGTTTAACTTAAACACAAATTATTAAGAGGAAGTAAAAAGTAATACGAGATGATTTTTTTACAGATATGGCAGAAAAGCTTGTAAATACAAAAACTTGATTTGATATCACCTCCAAACCATGTTACAAACATAATGATATGTGTTTATACCATGTCTTAATTATTATATTTGCATATCGGGTCCAATAAAAGCCAGATACGATACCGAAGAATAACTATATGTTTCATGTCAAGTGAAATGATTTAATTTTAACTAAAGACGCACAATATCAGGTTCAAAATGCACTGCATCATCTATATCTATACTTATAATAAAGCTCAATGTGTGTGTGTGTGCGTGTGTGTGTGTGTGTTGGCGCTCTACAGGCCAGACCGTTGGACCTACAGTTACCAAATTTGGTACATGTATACCTTGGAGGTCCGGAATGTGCACCTCGGAGCCCTTTTTTCGAATTTTTAATTCAAATTTGAATTAATTAAAATTTAAGCGAAATTTCGATGTTTTTCCGCTATAACTTCCGAAAATATTATCGCACAAACATGATTTTTATATCAATTTAAAGATAAAAACATTAGCTTTCTAACGATATCAGTTTTTTAATTTATAACTCAAGCCTCTATTTTTAACGAAATTTTAAAGAAATATTTTAACCATGTTTTTTTGATCACGTGACCGGATAAAAGAAAGAAAACAATGACGGAAGTTCAAATAATAATAAAAAAACTATCATCGTAAATCAAGTCTAAAGAAATGATACTTTCATCACGGGACGGGATAAAATAACATAAATATAAAAAGTGATACTTTCTAAAAAATAAATGCAAGGCAAAGGATTCTATAATCGTTTGCAATATCTAAATGATTAATTCAATAAATCTTCTTTATTTACGGTAAACCTGATTGAATTTAGACAGGATATGCATTGAAATCCCTACCTAATGGCATATTTCTATAATCGTTTGCAATATATGTATCATTAATTCAATAATTTTTTTCGCTTTTTCGCTTTCTTTCAAAAAACATATTTAATATTTTGGCAACATTACCGAAAAATACATTTTTAATATTTTGGAAGCATAACCGATAATTAAAACTGACTGATTTATAAAATTGAAGAATATTATCAAGAAAACTGGTTCTTTTAGAACTTTCCGTCCATCATCTTAAAGAAAATATTAATTTCAGGCCAATACATGCCCGGAATTACTTCAAGGCTAATGAATATGTGATTTAATTGAAAATTTTAGAACGCATTACTCATGGCGAACCAACTGGTCGCCAAAGGCGGCTAGTTTTAGAATAAAGTAGAGGTACAAAATAATTTGGAATTTAGAAACTTAATGCCGAAATTCCCTAACACAGACAAGTAAATATAACACTACATTCAAGCTTTGTACTACAAATTTTTGTGCTATTTCGGCAGTATATAGTACATGAAGAGACACTTTAAGACATCTCTCAACAGTATATTGATCTCACCACTATTTAAACAGTCCTGCTCTTCATATTTTTTTAACAAAAACTACTGGGAAATTTTTAAATTTGTTGTTGTTTCCTATGGCACTTACCCATGGACAAGCCCATGGTTATGAAGACAGCGATTTAAGCCTAGAGGGTACGTCTTAGTAGCGCCAACTAGGGTCAAGAGTACGGCTTTGCCACTAACGCATCACTCATTCCCTTTCACAACCCCATTTTACGGGAGAGCACATTCACATATCTCACAGATAGAGCAGAGGTAGAATAACCATTCTCGAACTGGGACTCGAACCCAGGACTCCCAGAACACAAGGAAGTATGCTAACCTTATTCCAGGATTATACATCTATCTTGATCGCTTATGAGGTTCCAAATTGAATGTAATGACTTAATCGTCACCGATCAAATAAGAAAGTGGAATTCCAGATAAATATTTTATTTACAGTTTTATAATTTACATAACATTTATACATAACGCTATTTACATAACATTTGAGGTTGAAGGTCTATTGTTAAAACAGTTCAGGAAAAGAGTCATCCATTGAAGTCCTCCAAGAGAAGCACCACAAGACGCTAAGCAGATGTTAGCCATAACTCTTTCAGGGTGGAGCGTCGAAATCGCAGTCCTCAAATAAGAAGGTCACTCGTTCAATCTCTCTCTCTCCAGCCCATCCGGCACTTTCCTACTGTCCAAAGTCCATATCTCAAATTCCATTCAGTCTCGTCAGATCTCCATCGGCCAATCATGCAGTAAAAATATCTCTCAATTGTGGCACTAGTCCTTCGTGGCGTGAGATTGTCTATTAATGACGCGTCCTAAAAAGTCCCCTCTGGAACACGAATTAGGGATATTCCTTCAACCTGCATCCATTTGTTGGACATCTTTCCTTTGAAGAAGCTTCTGGTTTCATCTTCAAAATGAACTTCACTTGTGGTCTAATGACCAGATGCGAACAATCGGTGATAAGGAGATTCACTATCGCCTTATCACCGTATAACAACGGACAGTTTAAAAATGGCGCTAACACAATAAAAGGAGTGTTTCCAGATGGGGAGCAGATGACGGAAATGCCACTAATCATGAATAGGATAAGGAGACATTACAAAAGACATACTACAGAGTTTTCATACAGCATGCTATTGATATAAAAACACATAATTTTGGCATACAGTTCAACCGTGATGGCAAGAATTTTGAAACAAAACTGAAACATGTACAAAATTAAGCTGTCATTAAATATGAATTGTAATGATAAAATAACAAAAAAATACAAAAGAGAAACCTGCAAACCATAGAAAGTTGAAAAGAAAAATAATGTCTGAAATGTGTTTTAAGTCTCAGAAAGGAAAGGGTTCCAAAATGTAGAGATTCGTTGAAATCTAAAATCCAGATTTCTTAGTGATTATAATATTTTATTGTGTGTTTTGCATATACAGGAAAGTAAAAAAATAAATGATTAATTTGGCATACGATTCTTTAATCATGCGTATGCTTATTCAAACAAATAACATTCCACATACGAATAAAAGCGGCAATGGTTTTCCGGTGTAGGCATTTCATTAAATAATCTAACCCCCAAGTAAAGAAAAAATGTATTCATAACTGTCGAAACGCAAACATTCCGTACCCAAATCCAATCGATGTCAGACGAGGCGAAGACAGAGAAGACAATTGGAACACACGCCCTAACAAGGTTCTTTCAAAGAACATATTGGCATCGGCACCGTCTCCATATTTCAAATGTTCCGATCTCTATCCCCACAGATAATGACCTCAAACAATGAAAGGGGGAACAGTTTCTTCTCCACCCTGCGGCATGCACGCGGAAAGCACGAAATCGAAATATGAATATTTCCACTCGTCCATTCGCAATTTTTTTATTTCGTTTTTTATCATCTTTTCCTTTCGGTAGAACCGAATGGTAATGATGTTATTGTTTATTTTGCCGAATGTGGTGAGCGAGAAGAAAGGAACAAATAAGAAAGTCACAGGGCAGTAACAGTCGATAGAAAGACACTTGGAACTATTTCAGAGGACCAGTGGAATAAAGGAACATATGAGGCTGGTAATCGAATTTTGTTCTGTGTTTGCTGGTGCTAAATAAGGGAGTGTGTCGATGACGTGGTGATGAAAGGAAAGTTCTTATCTGGTTTACTTATTCGTTCTTCTTGACTCAGTTTTTATGCTTAGTGGGGAATTGGTTTATCTTCTCACATATGCAAAGAATGCCCTTAAATTTCTAACAACAATTAAGAATGGTAATAAATTAATCTTTAATCTTTAAAAATAAAAATGAATGTTTACATGTCTCTTATGTCTTTCTACACCATTCATCTGATTGCGAGGAAACTTCGTTAGCTTGTAGCTTACACCTACGGGATCGTTATAGGCATAGTACAAATCTATAATTATAAAAAAATTCGAATTTCAACCGAATTATTTATTTATCAAGGATTAATCTTCAAATAATTCACCGAGCAGACATTAGATTCTGCCAAAATGCTAGATCTAAGTTTAAAGTTAATATTTTGTATCCATAGTATGCAAATTCACGCAAGTCATTCTCAGATGCAACAATTTTTCTACATGTTATGCGAGAAAGTTTTGGGGAAACCAACGCTGGGGCGTTTAAATTTTAATTACATTTTAACGTTTTTCGCAATGTCTACCAAAAATATTGTAGTACTAATAATTTGGGGCCATCTTAATTTTTTAAAATTATCTTTTCACCTATATTAACGATTTTATGCTAAAAATATATTTTGCATGCTTCATAAATTTTAAAAGAAAATATTTCAACCACATTTTTTAACATTGAAATTTCTGAACAAATATTAAACAAATCATGTGATACAATAAATAGTTTCTTTCATTACCATTCTGAAAGAACATCAAGTTTTCCAATTCTAAAAGAATACACATATCTAATACATAAAAAAGAATATTTGTTTGTTCGTATTTCATAAATTGTCATACCGTTCATCCTATTTCGATAAAACATTGCAAAATTATTGTTTTATTAATCATAATACTTTTTTGGCATCATCAACTCGCCGCGTAACTGCTAATTTCTAATACTTCGTTAAGTAACTTCGAATGTCTTCAGTATAGAACTACAATTTTCATTCAAGTGTCTCTGAGTCAGCATCCCATCAAAATTAAGCCTTCAATATATTTTTTTTGTCATGAATTGATAAAATTGCCTTCTAGCACAGTTAAACTCTTAAAGAGAAAAGGATTTTAAGGATGTTAGATAAATAACGCCTGGTTTTGGTGACAATTTGGTGATAAAATTAAAAATTCTCGAAAATACAAAAAGTATAGCAATATTCCTATAAGCAATCAAGTTTTGAAGATCCTTCTAAATCTGTAAGACTTGTCGAAAATGAGAGACTGTGAGACAACAAATTCTTTATTTGGTATATTGATTGTTAGTTATCTTGCTCTAATTTGGTTGTTTAATAACATTATGAGTGTTGTTTATTAAATGCTGTCGTGTGCCCGCTTTAACTGTGTTTTTCTACATATGTTTCATATTTACCTTTGGAATAAAGTATCGTTTTTGTTAACAAGTTTATTGAACATCCTACGGTGCGCTCAATAGCAGATTACTGTTATAATATTTAAGAATATATCATCAGCCATATATTAATAATTAAAATTATGAATGCTTTCATGTTATGACCATATATTCAGCATAGCACTACAAAACATAATTTTGCACCATTAAACTGCATCAAATCAGTTGCCATATAAGATATTTATTAGCATAACATCATCATTAAGTTCACGATTTCACTGGCAATTTTTTCTATCTCATAAAAATTTCGTTTTATTTTATTTATTTTTGTAAAATTTTATTGACTATTTATTTTCAGATGAAGAGTCTTAATCCGAAAAGAAAATAATATTCTTCAAGACCTCAAACATAAATACTTCAAAATCCATAATTTGAAGTTACAGCATCGATTGTATTTATAAAATCTGGCATATTGTCGCTTCAATAAAGTGAAATATATTACTAGCATATTATGAAAAACAAACATCTTTATATAATTTTACTGACTGTGAAGTAGGAATAAAGGAAATGATACTGAGTTTTTTAAAACCAAGTTTAAATGATACCACTTCAGCAAAAGCAAAATCGCTTGACTTCAGGATGCGACTTGTGTTGTTACAACATCACTCAATAGCTAATGACATTTACTACAACTTTGAAAGTTTTACAAGAGCAAGGAAAACTGAAATTTTCACAACCAGTAATAACAATTTCTGATTTTTTTTCCTGTATCATACAAACATCAAATCATATTTTCTCACCAAATACGAAAAATAAATCAGAAACATTTGTCACTGTTTGCGAAAAATTCAGTTTCTTTTCATTTTGTTGTAAAGTTTTAAAAGGTTTTACTTGTTACATGACGATATATTTTTTTCACTTTTTATAATCGATTAATTTTTCCAGGGTTGTATTGTAAACGTTTTAAAAGAAACTATCCAATAAAATAGAACTGGAACAGTATAAAAGGTGCATAACCACAATAATAAACCAACAAAACAACATAAAGATTTATAACAATATAAATGTTACTTAGTAACAATAAAAATATCACACAATGCTAAACAATATAAATTCTACACAGAATGTGCTCGTATTTTTTTAGTTATTTTATGACTAAAACATCTACTCAGAAGAATTCCTTATAAAAGAATGATTTCACTTTTGACGTCCTGTCTATGAAAGATGTATCGACAGAGTTGTGTTATAAAAAGACTGATTGCGCCATGTGAGTAATTTTTGTTATTTTTCGATATATTTTACTGAAGTACAGGTTTAAAAATGCTTGAAAATTTAAGTTTTTTGTTTGTTTTGTTGTACTCCAAATTCAAACAAAATTAAATAAGATTTAACCCCCTTTCATCTGCAATATCTAATGAATGTACCTCCAAATTGCATTTATTAGGGTGTTTAAAGGAATGTAATTTGAATTTTCACATTTCTTAAGGACTAAGAATCAAAGTTATAAAAATTATCATAATAACTGGCTAAATGTGTTATAAAACAAATACATTATATTTATTCTTGAAATTCATTGCAACTATTAAATTGTGAAGTTGATTGTAAATGACGAAAGTTATTTACAATTTATTTACTAATCAGTTATTAATACTTGAATTAAAATATGACAGCATCTTCTAAAGATTTTTAATATTATCGTAACAATAAGATGTTGTTGAAGTGATACCATAATTTATACGTTATGCTTTATAAAGTTGTATTATCAGAGAGTAGTAAAATAGGAAGTTAGATTGCATTTACGCACGTATTTTTTATTGTTTCCTTCTTTATCATAGGAGTATATATTCTGAGGATTCAAATTAAGATCTTGGCAGCTCAATTATTTTAAGTAAAATAAAACATGGATCAAATTTGGCTTCAAACTTTTTATCTTTTTATTTATTTATTACATTAAAATGTAATATTTTACAGGGAGTATTATTATTATTCATCTTTTTAGTTTCAAATCTTATTATTTTATTCTTTTTTATGAGCATATTTATTCAAATGTTTCGAATTAATCTCTTGGTAATTCAATTACTTTCTATGATATTGAACATGGATCAAATTATTTATCTCAAGGTTTATTTATTATATTGAAATTTAATATTTTACTAAGAGTATTGTCGTTATTCATAATTTTAGTTTCAAATCTTATTATCAGTATACCACGATATTTATTTCGTCTACATCAAATATGCTTTTTGTTAATTTTGTCTGTGATCTAAAAAGCCATTATTCACAAAAGTTCTGGAATTAGAAGTGATTTAGACCATAGAATATCAAAAAGATAGGATGTAAAAATAAATATCGATTTTTATCTAGTTTTAATTATTAACATTAATTGCATATTATTTTGTATCGATTTTGCTGTTTAGTTTGGTCATAGAAATCAGGAAATTATATACAAATAGGGGAGAGTTGAGAAAAATTTTCTCATATATACTTTAATAAAATGGTCATATCCTTTCCATGTGAAATGCAGTGTGGACATAAGGCAAGAGCACGAAGCTATAAGTACTCTGATTTTTATTTCCAACATAATAAAGTTTGCTTCGTAGTATTCTAAAAAATCGGTATCCATGTATTTACGGCATCTTTTAAGGAGCCACAATTAACAACTGATCAGTTTTTGGGCGTGAATCTAACATTACACAGAATCTAATTTGTGATCTTTGGATTTTTTTTTCTATTAATCTCTAGAAAGTGGTTAATACAAGTATTAAAAAATGAAAAATTATTTAGGAGGCTTTTTCCAACCAACTGAAACATAAACTTTGCTTAAAACATCAAGAATAGCAGCAAGTTCGTAGACTAAATTTCATTAATTTAAGTCATTGAGATAAACATTTTTAGATAAACTTTTTACGGATTTGGCTCTGAATTGGTCACGAATTTAAGTTTCATTCATCTAGTTCTTCACGTTTTATACTAATTGTTTCAATTGTACTCGATCAGCCGAACAGACTTCATTTCAATGAATTTCTTTCAAGATTTCATAGAAAATATTAGGTCCAGGGCCAAATTTTACCTGGCGAGATCAAAGCGTTTGTTAGCTATCATAATCGTAGGGAAAAGGGGAAAGCAGACATAATTCTAAACATTTGTTTTTCAGAGTTATGAAAGTCTGAATTGTGGGGATTAAAAGAATTTTCAAGAGTCAATTTGTTTTGTAATTTGAATACTATTTCTTTGTGTACTTCGTTTATGAGGAAATTATCAAAACAAACCATTCCTTTCCGTGATAACTATTTTCAACTGAAATAGTAATTAACTAATCCGAATAAACTATTTTTAAACTTAATATTAATGAGTTATTTTTATCCGAAAATAAACTAAAGGAATTTTATAAGAAAACAAAATGTTTGAAGAAAATTCATTTTTAATATTTTTAAAAATCCTTCTATTTTGGCAAAAAATATTATCTGTCACAAAATTTCATGCCTCTATTTTTTCTTTAATAAAGAAAAAAATATTTTAGCAGAAGTAATACGAATATTGACGATAATTTGAGCGAATCTGGCGAGAAACCGTTTAATATCGAGACATGATTAATTGATCAAAACTTCAGTAATGAAATACTTTGCCGACTAATAGAGATTTTTCTTGAAATATCCTGTAAATTGACTATTCCTTTTATACTGGTTTCAGAGATTGAAGGGTGGCTAACATTTATTATTCTACCTTAGCTAATTGCTTACTGTTCGTTGCTAGCAATATTTATACCCCCGTAATTTAGATGTCCTGGAATATTCTCTTATCTTAGAATTTTTTTTTTTATATTTTTTGTTCATAAAATATTTTAAAATAAATTATTATTCATCTAATAATTATAGAAAAAATGGTTGAGAAATAAGAATAATTGATTTTCTGTTTTTTAATATTAAATAAAGATGATCATTTTTTAAAAATACATGAAAAAATAATGCATCGTTATGACATTTTTTAAATACATCAACGCCTAATGCATCAGTTTCATATATTTTTCAAGTATATCAACTCACCTTGCATCTTTATAACATTTTTTTAATACATCAACTCATAATGAATCGTTATGATTTTTTTAATGCAGCAAATCATAATGAATCTTTATGATATTTTTAATTTCATCAACTCTTAATGCATATTTATGACATTTTGTAAACTCATCAAGTCATAATGCATCCTTATTAATCACTCTTGACTCAGCAGGCCTGCGTCACCCAGGAATTTAGAAATATAACAAAGTGAATCGATTTTTTTTTCAATGAAAAAACTCAAGTTTCATTATAGCGTCATTTAAGGTCATTTGGAGGTTAGCCAAAGGCACTTTGGAAATTTCTTCCATTTGCTTATCTCAGAAAATAGATGTTCAGGTCTCTAACACTCAATAGGCACGCACCATGGTATTTTTAGTGTAAGATTGCTTAGAAGAATGTTGAAAATTTTGTTTGGAATTTAATAATATCAAATTTATATCCTATTAATAAATAAATGAGAATCTCAATGTAAATCTTTTAGTAAATTTTTAAACCATGGAAACTATTAAAATACCTTTCAAAACTTTGAAACGAGTTTCATTATGGGAAAACAAAATTTAACAAAAATATACTTCTGAATTGTATTTATTACGCGTTTATCAACTAATCTCAAATAGTCATTAGTATTCTATGCCGCATAAATGCAATTTTCCTAGTGTTTGATTAAGCATAGTGATGCTCATAATCGACTAGTTTAGTTTAGTTTTATTAACTTCCAGTTTTGAAACAACACTT
>JAPMOQ010001041.1:7862-19173 GCA_026543055.1 Argiope trifasciata | reverse complement strand
ACACACACACACACACACACACACACACACACACATATATATATATAGTTGTAAACATTTTAAAACAACTAAAAGATAAATTGAGTCAACATAAATTGAGTCAACATGCAAATCACTTATTATATAAGGAAGTTTTATTCAGTTCAATTTTTGAAGTTTAAGGTTAAATAAATTCTCATAGAATCTCGCACACTATGAATAATTTCAAAGATCATGACTTTTCCATAAATTTTAGAGAAATAATTGAAAAAGTCAAATGAATTTTTTTTGCCTAATTTGTCAGCAAACTTTCATAAATAAACTCATAAATTATAATAGCCATGAGTGGTTCCGATTTAACTGTTCCAAAAAAGGAAAGTTCGGCGCTTTACATAATTTTGGGAATCACCCTTTAAATAGGCATTGCGCTTGCCCACAGAATAATACTCCCTCTTTTATCAGGAATAAAAAAAATGTGCATGTGCTTTTCCTACATGACACTAGTAGAAATATTCTCTATTTCTCGGATCTTTCGAGAGTGCGTGAGAATACAACTCAAGCAATAGAGACATCTGCTTCCAGACAATAGTTTCAACTGATTTGTTTTGAACGTTATTGCATATTTCATTAAGTTTGAGTTATATGGTTGATATATGTTAAAAGTGCAATATGTATCCGTTTTATAATATTTTAAGCTTCCACCTCTTGTTTCCACAATACATATTTGTACCAAATGTTTCAATTGGCGTTTAAATAATAACTCATTATTATGTAGTTACTAAGAAAACTGTTAGGAAGTGATACATTCTTATTGATTACATCGTTCTGAAATTTTTTTTCCAATATTTAAGTTCTTTTGCATTTTATAGTTGTAGTTTTGAAGTTTATTGTTAGTAGTAAAAATGAACAATTCCTGTCTGTTTATGATATGATCATGAATCAAATCCTATCTGAATCTTTGTATGTAACTTCCTGTTTCATCAAAATCATATGCATATGCAGCTTCTGTTCCTATAATAGACATAGGTTTATGCTGGTATGTTATACATAGTCGTATTTCCTATTTAAGGTTAATTTTCTTATAATGTGTATTTAATGATCGGTTTCCCTAACACTATAGTTTCATTTTTAGATTTCGAAACAGATTGTTTTACATTTCGATTTATATTTGAAAAGATCACTATTATTAAAACTTGTGTTATCTATTATGTCATCACAATCAAAATGTTTTGAATTTCAAAGCTCAGCCCTTTTCAGTAATTCATTAATGCAACACCTTCATAACTGTTATTATCGGAATATTTAACTATCCATTCTTCATTTTTAATTCAAATCAAAACATAATTCTTGTGTTTTAGTCTTTTTAAGTATATTTTATACTTGTAACCTTAATTTGTATTTTCATTTAAAATATTTTCTCCCTACTGCAGAATATTTACAAATCTGCTGTTAAGGACTTTATAAAAATAAGTCCTTAACTACAGATTTGTAACTATTTCCATCTATTTTAAAAGTAATGTTTATAAAATTCTTGATATTTCTGAAAGGAATTTTCTCATTCAACTGGAAAATCTTGAATTTACGTATCAGGTGATGGTGTTTTTCTTTTCTAATTGTTTCTATAAAGTAATTTTATATCCGTAGTGATAAAAGGCATTTGAACTGAAAGAATTCAAAATACATCCCATTACAAAACGGAAAAATTAACTAGTTGTTGTTCTTCACTGTCTAGAATTTGAAAAAAATATTTCTTTCTACTTCAATCTACTTTCTTTAGTGATGCAGATTTCCTTCGTATCTCTTATGTGTTTTAATTTCGAAATTTTAGTTACTCTCCTTTGGAATGTCGTTTGATATGTTAAGGGGGCTCTTTCAGCTATAGGGACTTTAATGTTGGAACTATATGCACTGGCGGAAAAAATTCCATCATCAAGATGTGTGAGATAATAAAATTTGGTAGCTTGTGTTTAAACATCTGAAAGATAATATCGATTCAAATTTGGTAACTCGCGCAATAAGTGTGGTGGCGCTGGTAGCGCCACTCTGAATTTGCATTTATGTTTGTTTAAAATGCGTGCTGTAAAGTTCGTAAGCGTTATTTATTTTTTACATTTCATGTATAATTTATGTTAGCTAAGAATTCCTTTATGAAGACAAAGAAACTATTATAAACAGCTCATGAAGATTGAACTGAGTAGTATCATTGGACTGCGAGAATGTGGATTTCCTTTCTTCAATTATTGCAGGCATATTTGGTCGGAATGTATCCATTGTGGATGATTGTTAGGAGCAGTCATAAAAGAATGTTATTGCCTGAAGAAGACTGGGTTCGAGGTGGCCACGTGGCACTACTTAGAGGGGAGATCAACAACTTTGCCGCATATCAGCGACCCTCTAGGGACTACAACAAAGATTCAGAAGGACATTATATGAAGCAGTCACCGAGAAGATGCTCCTGTATGGTGTAAATGCGTTGTCACTCTAATCTTCTCCAAGATTAGAAAGAAAATTATCATATATTCAAAGGAACTTCCTCCTATAAATTACTGGATCATACTCCGACTGCAGCTTGGCAAGCTATCGGCATTATGCCACTTCACCTGAAAGCTCAACAAGTAGCCCTCTTCATCAATATCACATGCTTAAAGAAAGAAATAGAATTTCAAGGTGAAAAATATTACGTAAGATAATTTAAAGAAAAAGTCAAGAATATTACCATCCTCCCTTCTGTGTTTGATATAAAGAAACAAATTTCAACAACAGAGCCCTTTGAAGAGGAAAACAGTTTAACATTCTACACAGATGGGTCCAAAACAGAGCTGCGAACAGGATGTTCATATTGCGCATTCGAAAATGGCAAAAAAGTACTTGAATGGAAAGGAAAACTGGAGGAATTCCACACTGCGTTTCAAGTAGAATTGCTTGGATTGAAAAGGGCTATCATTCGAGCTAGTGAAGAAAACGAGATGATAAAAGTCTGGACAGCCAATCTTTCAAGTTTGCTAGCAGAGCAAGATCCTCATTATCCTCATCGACTTGCGCTTGATATTCAGTCTCTTTACCTCCAAAACCCAAATATCCTTGCAAGATGGATCATAGCTCATGCTGGTAATCGGGGTAATGAAGAAGCTGATATTCTTGCAAAAACAGCTATTATTGAAGGTGCTCGATTGGAAGCTCCAAAGCTCCGGTTTCATCTTCAACAGCACCTGCAGAAAATATTAATACGAAAATGGCAAAATTTCCAGAAGTATAAAGCTCACCCTACTACCGCAGTTGTAATGCAACATGCTCTACAAGATGCCAACAAGTTCAAGAGCCTTCTAGACCACCAGATCAATTGTGTATGCATGTGATATCAATGGACGACAGCTCCAGCATCATCTACAATCAGCACTGGCAGTCCCGATATTGACAGAAGTACTACAACCATGCTGTGCATATCTAATTTTGCCGCAATATTTTCTCTATATCTAAAGTAATATAAAGTGATAAATGGTGCGCATTATTAAAACTGTTACGATTGACGATGTGTAGGACCGAACTCGAAACCTTTTGGTTGATAGGCAGAAAGCATGACCACAAGACTAAAATTGACAACTCAGTCATGAGGATGTTATCAGGCTTAAAAGCTTCCTCTACCAAACTATGTTTAATATATTCACAATATACACTTTGTAAATACAAATTCAGTTAATTTATGTTTGGATATTTCTTTTCTTATGAAACTATTTATTTTTATTTTCCTAATATTGCTTGTTTTTCAATAACTTTAGCTTTTCTTCATTATCTAATCTTGTACAAATTGTGCACAAAAATTATTTTTTATATTATTTTACAGTTTTAAATATTTTATAATTCGTGTCTAGAAATAGCGTAATGTCAGATATTTAACATTTGTGTCAGTTATTTCGGTGCCATTTATAAGAAGTAAATAAAAAAATGTGAAAACCTTCTTAATGTCTTCTTTCTGTCTTCCAAGTCTAACTTAAGATCTTAGTGACAGATTTTGCTATCCTTTCTTATCTTTCTTGGCGGAATAGAAATTTTTTGGTGAAATGAAATAATAAAGGCAACAGCTCTTGATTGCAGCATTATTCACTTTGATGAATCTATATAAACCTAAGCCTATGTGAGACAACTTGTAGCCCAATATTGTAAAAAAATTGTACGATATTATATAATGGTATTCAATAGTAATCAGTGCTACGGAATATTGCTAATATTATTTTATATGATAAAATATTTTTCAATATATATGTGCTAAAAGAGTTATGCATGAAAATGTTTTCTTTTCATGTCTGGAGTTATTTCAGGATGAAACGAGCTAATAATACTGCTTAATTAGTGAATGCTGTTTGATTTCTTTGATAAACTAATGCACATGTGTCACAAGAACAGCCGGATTAGAAATCCATAGCATCTTAGAATTCTTAAAACAAAGCTGCGATAATTAGAGAGAGTAGCAGAAGAATTACTTGAAAATAAGAAACATAAATAATGATTATATACATAAATTAATATTAATAATCATAGCATGATTGTTAGCATCATAGCATGATAGCATGATAATCATAGCATCATAGCCTGAGACATGTTGTAAACATAGTCTCCAGAGCCAAATGTTTACAACACTGGTGTCACAGTCAAGAGATTGAGTTCAAACCCCGGTAGATTCAAAATTTCCGTAGATATTTTTCCTTGATTTATTTCTCTTTTTTTTCGAGTTCCAGATGATTCTGAACAATTTTTTTACTTCACCAGATAAATGACGTGGAAATTTCTTGCTGTCTTCAGGGAAATATTCTGGAGAAATATTCGTTGCTGGTATAGAAGCGGATGATCTCTCAATAAGCTAATGAATTTTATGTACGTGATAATATAAGTTGCCATGCTTTTTATCTTCTTTATAAACACTTTCTTTACAACTAAAATTCACATTCACTCCGTCAGGCAATAATAATAACTGATAAATACAAGATAATAATTTAAAGAAGATAAAAAGCATTTCATTTACATAAAAACGTTAGAATTTTGAAAATATAAATTCATCAAGAAAAACTGCCCTTACAACTACAAGCATATGATTGTGGATAATCATTTCACCTCATCTTACTTTCCCAAATTATGAAATTATTTATTTCACCGGAACAGTAAGGACTGTATTTCAAAGGAACAGTATCATAAAAATATGACAACAATGTTCAGTTTCAAAAAAAGTATTCGTGTAAACAACGGGAATGACATCCTCGAATCTTTCTAACAATTCATTAAATTTCCCAAACATAAGTTGTGGTCCAAGGATAAAGCTTTGGATATCTCTTACATAGCATCAATTTAACAATATTGTCATGCAGATAGAACTGAAGAAGACACGATAAGTAGAGTTAAATCAATTTATTAGCTCAACTCCGAACTAAGAACACGGTGACCGAGAGATCCTCAGCAGTTAGTTACACAAGTAGGAAAAGCTCCAGAATACCTTTCTGGAGACAGTATGAAAAGTCCAGAGCACTTATCTGATAAATGAAAGAAAGGTGCAGAATCTTCTGAAAAATGAAATAAAGGAAAAACAAATTTAAAGTCTACGGAGATTCGAAAACATGATCTCCCGACTATGAGTCCACCGTCATTCAGCTATGCAGACCCGGCAATGCTTTGTTTCAATGCGGCAATATTAATGATATAAATCTCTGGTTTGTATCTAAAATTTTTATAGAATGTATCGTGAAAATGTGTGTTTCGGATATTCTCCAACTTATCAAAAGTTATTAATTTTTTTAAAGTTGAATTAAAATTGAAATTAAAATATTACGAATCGTATTTCCTTTATTTAAGTCATTGCGTAAATGAATTATTGCATTTACATGTATATGAAAGCTCACACATACTAAAAGTCCAGTTCTATGCAGATTTGTGTCAAAACATGATATAAATCTACGTTTCGGTTGATAAAATTGTGTGCCTAATTTAATCTATCTAGATCTTTAGATTTTGTAATTATAGATTTCAACTCGTATTCAAACAACAGAGGGAATTACTTTGAATATTGTTACGGATTTCCTATCTTTCTTTATCCGTCGGGTTCGTTTACCTGTATAGTGGGTGTGTATGATGTGAGAAAAGATGAGCACACAATAATCAGTCATTCAGTAGACAACACAACACATCCAACGTTTATTTACAGGTCGAAGACAGGACAGCAAAAGACGACAAATATTTATAAAAGGCAACTATATGCAGCAGAGCCGAACGCACAAGACAGAACACAGCAGCACTCTACTGCAGATAGTAGCCCACAATAGCAACAGCAGTCTACAGATAGAAATTCCGTAGTGACAACGTCCACAGCTCACAAAGTGGCCAGATAGGATTCAGCAGGAGTGGAATCTTTAAGGGATTTTGTCTACACTCACGTAGGTCTCTCCCGAAAAGGCTGATACTACTCCCCTGTCTTTTCTTGCCTTCGCTGTGAACTCACTACTTCGCACTACGGGACTACTCCTCAGTTCAGGACAGGTCCGTTCCCGACGACAACACAACGGGCTGGGACACACTATTCGTAAGAATAGGCCATACAGCGATTAAGCAGTCCTCCGTTCAGGACTCCTCAATTCAAGACCTCTCTATTTAGGTCCACATGGTCGACAACCACCGTACTTCGTTCAGCTTCCAAGAACTCTGAGCCCAGGTCCTCTCGATTCAACTTTGCCGCTCTTCATCCGGATTCAACTCACTCAGCAAACATGCTGCTTTATATAGTGACGGAAGGTGCGGCTAAATGCTTTCTGGACCAATCAGGAGCATTTTGGACGTATCTCGGCTCCTAATGGACGGATCGGGAAAATTCTCGAAGTTTCGGGTATTATCCATTTTGTTGCCAATATCGCCAAGTGGTTGCATGCTCTGGGATTACTGAAGTCACACCCACACACTATTCAATACAGGCTACTGTAAATCTGTCTTCCTTACAATGACAATATAAGCCCGACAAAGCAAAACCACAGGTTCGTAACAATATGTTTCATTCGGTATTTATTAGATATATATGCAATATATATAAATTTCTAATTCCATATAAAATTTTTTATCCGACTAGATCAAACCCTTTTTGAAAATCTAGTTTACAAACAGATAGACATAATTCCGAAAAAGGAGTTTTCGAACAAGGAAATATTGGAAAATTGAAAATTCGTCAAAATTTCAAATTCTATTTGTTTTGGTGAATCATCATAATATTTTTATATTTGATATGTGAGGAAGAAAAATAATCAAATTAAACTTTCCAAGTAATAAAAAAACTATATTTAACAAAAACATCACATTAAAAGGTGCATCATTATTAAACTCTGATTTACGACCCATTGAAAAGCGAAAATATTTAAAATATCTTAAACTACAATAAAATATTGTGATATTATTTCTGGAATGCAAATGGATACATCCGTGAAAAAAATGTAAATAAAAGTAAGCACCTTTATGTACGACTTTATTAGAGATTTTCATAATTTTTTCTTGACAGTTTTTACGTGAAAGGAAATGATCCATATTTTGATGCTGAATTACGTTTCATTTATGCTGGTTTAAAAAATAGCATTCTTTACTCCCCTCCCATATTTTTTAGAAGAAAGGTAGAGTATTTTCATTAGATGAGTCACTCATTTCTTTCTTTAATGATGACACCCCAATAAACAGAAAATTTATCGCCTTACCAGCTGTTCGTCCATAAGAGATTCAATATGTATTGCTGAAACTGCTTGCCTACGAAGTGATAAAATTGAGAAATGGCGAAATTTTATTTTATAAAAAAAGGAGCTGAAATCTTATCAAATTTTTCTACCCATAAAAGTTTCTGAGATTGTATCTTTTCACCCCAACAGTAAAATTTAAATGAATATAATTTAGAATAAAATGTCTCTTAAAATAGTAAACGGCATTCACTTCATCTTTCCGCGCTGTTAAAGACATTCATGAGCACGTTGCTTGGCTTACCTGTTAATATTTCAAATTTTTATGATTACAAATACTTATGGCTTTGATACAGCAGTTAAAATTTATATTTATGCCATTGAAATGTAATGATTAAATTTGACTTGAACATCTAACTCTCCTTCAATCGCTAAAAAATAGTTCTTATTTTTAGATGGTAACATTTGTTTGTAAACATTTGTCACAGGAAATATTCAGACTGCATCAATGAGGGTTTAAACATGTGCATTTCATTCAGTTCTTATCTAATTAACTTGACTGAAATATTCTATTAAAAATACAAAAGTGATAGATCGCAATATCTAGAACAAAATGCATTCAGTCATTTCATAAAAGCGTGAAAATTATTTTTTAAAATATTCCGACAACATTTTCTTTTAGAAAAAAATTAGCTTCGAGATCACTAGATTAATAAACATATTGGATTACTATGGAACTTCATGGCTATATCTTCCATAACTATTGTAACCTAAGAATAATTTTTCGGATTATACGAAACTTTAAAAAAATTGTAACTTTTGTTAAGATACCGGTTTAATTAATTTCTGCATCATTTTTTGTTATTTTAATGCTTTTAAATTTAATTCTGGATCAATGGTTTAATAATAATTAAGAAATTCAAATCCATTCATCAAAATCTTCAAAAGCATTCATTTATCGGTGCTGAAAATTTTTCTTCAAACAATATCATAGCAAATAACATAATGATTATTTAAAAGAAATTATTTCATACTAATAACCGAACAGTATAAAATATCGACAATTTGAGATAATAAACTTAGCTATAAAAGCAGAAACTAAATCAATAAATTTAAATGATATTTGTGTTTATCAAATTTTCCTCTTTTCTGCAATGTTAACCATTTATAATTTGTATTCCAGTTTCAACATAGTTCCTAAAGATCCAGTTTATGGTGAGAACTTTTAAATTTAATTTTCTGAGCCTTCTTTATTTCAAATCCTTAATTTCTGTACTCAATTTAAAATATGAAACAATCTAAAGTGGATAAGACTAAATTTTGAAATTTACAAACTGTTTTAGAACCACAATCCAACTTTGAATAATAGGTTGACATTTACTAAGTTGCGACATATTAATAGTTTGTTTTATCAGAGAAAGGCCAACGCCCATACTTTACCACCATACAATTGATATAAGGCAAATGCACAGAAAATAGGTTTTTGATTAGCTTTTTCATTGCAGACGAATTATCAGGTTGACATGATAATGATTTAATTTAAAAGATGTTTCCTTCGGTTTTTTTGGGAGGAGGGGAAAAACGTTGTATATAGTCTCATAATTGAAAAATAAATTAATCGAGAAAAGTTTAAGGTAGAAACTCTATAGTTTAAATTTTTAAAAAGCAACTCCTGAAAAAATGTATTCATTTATGTTTCGATATGCAATTTTATATTTTGAAACAAATAATTCAAAGTTAGACAACATTTTTTTTTTCACTATGGCACTATTCATAAACTTTCTAAAATATATATTTAGAAATAAATAATCTTGAAATAATAGTATGAAAATAAAAAAGGACATTTTGTTTCGATAAACTGACAATTGGTTATAAAAAAAATGAATCCAAAGTTTGAGCTCATGAGGAAAAATGTTTGAAAGGAAGCATAACTTTTATAAACTTTTTTTTCAAAACTCTGAAAAAATATTTTAACATTTAAGATATAACAGAGACACATTAGATATATTTCCTTAAACTTATTGAAAGAATGGAAAAGAAAATTATTTTTAAGCTTCTATTTATCCATAAATATTTATTAAACATCTTAATAATGTTTCTTCTTTTACTTAAATTCTTTACTTTTCTTTTTTCCACTATGAAGTTTTTATTAAGTTCTTTCTTTAAAATTTTTCTCGATTTTTTTTCAAGTAAGATAATGTAAATTCCAAACATATTTTTATTATGTTTTAGGGGGAACTTTGATTACTGAATAAAAAAATCTATTGCTGATCAATGCTGTAAATTTTTACACCTTTGGAATAAGCATTGTCATTTGTTACAATTCTGGAATGCATTTTATGAAAAGATCAAACTTGTATTTTTTTTAAATGTGTTGTTTTATTTCAAATTTTTGTAATGTTTTTCACAAGTGATTATATACAGGAAAATCTGACCATTTTGTCATTTGCAATACATGTAGGAAACTAAAACTTTAGCATAATCTTTTTTAATATTTAAAAAAAGTTCTAAACTCTAACTGCATAATTAAGTTATGATATTTTCTTAATTGTGTAGATATAATTATTGATTTAACAAAATCATTAATCATATAATAAATTTAGCAACTGAAATTAAAAACGATTACATTTATATACAGAATTATTATGAAAAATTGTAATAAGATAAAATATCAAATTAAGCAATCTTCAAGCCGGAAATATTATTGTTCAATCTTGAAACTTATTTTGAAATAAATCTGAAACAATATGATGAAATTGAATTTAATATTAACACTTTATGAGAAAAATAGAAATTAAAAAAAAAAAAAACTGAGATTCTAAAATTTGATGTAAGGATATCAGTTTATCAATCGATTTAATTTTCTTTTCTTACACTGTATAGCCTGATTCGCATTATTATACAGCCTTAATTATCGTACAGTAGCCTGACATAAATGTTGAACTAATATGTTGAAATAATTCCCTGTTGTGCAACGAAAAGTAAATGTATTAAACTGAACTGATTCAGGATTTCTTCTTATTATTAGAAAGTCACATGATTTTTCTCCAATCGTCATTTGCATTTTCAGAGCGTATCTTAGATTGACAGATCATTTTAATATTATTAAGATCCTCATAAATATATCGAAGAAAAGAATAGACTCGCATGATCAGCAAAATCAATATATTGAACTTAATAGTTTAGCTTAACACAAAATATCATATCAATGTATTTTAAATTTTGATGTCCCGCTCTTACACAGGAAAAGATAAATCCTTCTGGTAAGCATGATTAAATATTATTAAAATTATCAAAAACGGGTTAAAATTATCAAACTCTTTTTAATTTATTTTGATAGCAGATTTGCATTCTAATTTAGCGAGATAAGACTTTAATAATATAAATTATTCATCTATTGAATGAGAAATCATTTATGCGATATATAAATATATATTTTTAGTTTTCACAAAATGAATAAATAAATAAAAATATAAATTTAAAAAAAAAGTTTAAAAAATTTGGAATATAAATTATTTACAGTCGAACGATAAAAACTCTGTCAGGGATATTTAAATACTCTAGAAGTATGATATATAAGTATTAAAATTTAAATTATTTTATTATAATATTCTTATATATTTTTATTATAATATTCTTATATA
>JAPMOQ010001031.1:0-10816 GCA_026543055.1 Argiope trifasciata | reverse complement strand
AACCGGCGCCAATCGATTCCTCGTGGCCAAAAACCCCAGACCCCCAAATTTACCGGAGTTTATTAATTCTGGGGTGATTTTCGACTTGGCAACCATTCCTCGTATTATAGTATTAGATTGAGACTTTGAAGTTTTCAATTTTCTCAGAGGAAAGAGCATGAAACTCAAATTTATATATATTGAATAAATTATGATTACATTTTCAAATTATACAATACAGAAGGTATAGGTTTTTTAAATCTATGCACTTTTTTTAACTCTATACACTATTTTTTAAACTATGCACTTATGAATTAGTTATTTTATTTTAGTTTGTTGGAATCATTAAAAAACAAGCAAGCCAAGTAATTAATATTTACACATTATAATAATGATGTAGTATAAAAGATACAGATAAAATTTTTTTAATCTATGCAACTTATGAATCAGTTATTTCATTTTAATTTGTAGAAATAATTAAACAACAAGCCAAATAATTAATATTTACATCATAATTTTTATTTACACATTACAAAGAATATAAATAAAATACATATGAATAGTTATTTTAAAAAACTGATCAAATGTTTTTTTTTTCAATGTAATCAATCACCTATTTAAAAAAAAATTAAAAATTATTTATTATTCTAGACATTTAGAAAGAATATAAACATAGCATGACAAGAATGTCAAAGTAAATGATTAAATCAATTTTATTTAACAGAAACATTCTAGATACCAAACAGTATTTTTTATCACCAATAAAAGCATAATGACGAGAAGTATGCTTTTAAAGCAGAATGTTTCTGAAATACATTTTAAAATGATAAAGCTACATTGAATGAATATCATAAAATAAAAATAAAAACAATCCAGTAAATTTAATAAATACGAATAAGGTCATGATAAATATATAAACATATAGAAATTAAATAGGATATAAAGAGGAGTTGGAAGAAACACTTTTATGTTTTTACAGAGTTTTATAATTCAAAATTGATATATTGAAGAAATAGGGAGAAAAAAAAGTGAAGCAGTCATGTAGCAATGAAATTGGAAATAAAAAAATATATAATAAATGTTGATATGGAAATTGATTTTCAAGGAAAATATCAGTATTTCTTAAAACAGAAATCACTGAGTTTCACAATGATATAACATGACATTATAATATTCAATTTCAGTTTAAATACAAGAAACAAAAATGATAATTATCAGGAAAAACACTAATGAGAATAAACAGATTACTCTTTTGTAATTAAACATGATTACACAGCAATAACCGAATAATATGAATTACTAAAATATAAAGAAAAGTTTAAGATTCATAGTAAAAAAAGTAAAGCCTCACGGTGCATTTTATTTTAATACCATCAACTAAAAATCATATACATCATATTTTGTGTAGTTCTTGTTCAATTTGGAAACCATTATCTTATCAAAACATCATTCGGTTCTAATACATTCATCGGATAACTTTTAGTAAAAAGTTGCTTGTCAGATTTGCTGTCGCAGTATAAATGTTACTGGAATAGTGTTTTTTGTTTGTTTTCTATAGTTAGTAAATGGGCACACATTAAATAAATTCTTCAAAAATGGTCATAGCATATCACTGACTTTGAAGCAGGCTTACAACCTTCTATTACAATGCTTCTATTCCACGCAATTCAGGATTGTAGAAAGGAAAGTAAAAACACATTTTACACGACAATCATTCTTCAATTTCCCATTAAAGTATCCAGCATCACACCAGTATTTATCTTTTAATATATAATAAGAGGAAAGAAACTTATTTGAAGTTATAACTTCAAGTGTAAACAAAAAATCTGCTTCATACGTGGCGGAGACCGCTAATGACAGACTCGTCTACTAAAGCTTTGCGGATGAGGGTTTAAATGTCATACACATAAGTGCATGACACGTGACTTTTATGACACATGAATTGACCTCATTAAATATTTATTCTTTATTTCCCACATGACTTGATTTTATATTATTATTTTATTTATTTACTTATATTATAAAGTATTTATTTACTTATATTATAAAGTATTTATTTACTTATTATTATAAAGTATTTTTTTTTATCAAAAAGAAACAATTTGAAGTAACTGAATAACAGCGATAGTAAATAATTGAATGAAGTAAATGATAACATGCATTTCTTTCATGATTACTCTTTCTTTTTATACATTTCATCCACGTCCATATTTGGAATGTCCGTAACACTAAAAAAATGCGATTTATAACGACTTAACTTCTTCGATTCTTATACCCAAAGGGAATTTTCATTGCAATTGCCTTAACTTTTTCTTGTTGATCTTGTTCCTTCAGGCATTATACTAAAACCGAGACTCATAAGAAAAGCAGCGGAGGTCTTTTTTTATCGATTAGATTAGGGACTTCACAGCTCTTTTGTTCCAATCCAAAATTTAACACGAGCATTCCTGATTATCCTGGCCTCTGTTATTATGGCTTTCAAATTTTAGTTCACGTTCACAAACATAGTTTCAAAATTTGCAGCGCTAATAAGCTGAAAATTAATTCAGCGTCCATAAAGGTAATGAGAGTTAATTTTGATTATGTTCCTAATTAGTTCGCTTTGTGTGTTAGAGGAGAGTCGCTTGTGTTCATTAAACATTCCAATTTATGTAGAAAGGATTAATCGGGATTACGTTTGACGAATGCAAGTTTACATCATTAATTTTTTAAAAAAAATGTTCAAAACCGATAGGTCCTTTCTTTTTCTTTCTTAGAAAAATTCTAAATGAAAAATATTACTGAAATTCTTGATGTGTTCCCTCAAATATACCATGAAAGAATACTCATTAATTTCTACGTATATATTATTGCGGATTAAAGAGTAACTTTAATAATCCTTCCAAATTCTGAGGCGAACAATAAAGTTCGCCCTATGAAAGTTTCACTTTTATGGAGTATTTTATATCCCCCACCCCCTAAAACGGAAAAAGCGTCTATTTACTTATGTGTTGAACTTAAACATATACTTACAGTTACAAAGTTTCTTTAAATAAGGTAAATTATTTAATAAAATCCCTTCGGCTTCTGCGGAGGCTAATAGTAAAAAGTTAAAAATAAATAAATTTTTATATGTTATATGGAAATGTCAATTAGTAATATGTTTCTCTCATATTCGTCTATGCGAACGTTACGTTTCACATTTCTATCTACAAAATTTGAAATTTATTTTTAAATGTAGATGGACTAATCAAAAACTTCGATGAAAACATTTATTTCAGAAATGTTCATCTATTCAACACAGAAACAGTGTCTTACGTTAAATATTTCTTTAGTTATACACCATACCATTATCAGGAGTTCACAGAAATTTACCAAAAATGCATAACTGATCCACATTTGAAACGCTGACTTATGTTTAAAAAAAAGGAAAAGAAAGTTAAGAAACTGAACATTTAAGATATTTTAGAGAAGTATTGGAATGCTGAACAAGAAATATAATTCTTTGCTCGCACTTTTGTACTTTTCAAGAGAATGACACATTTCAGAAATAAAGAGCATGTGGATATGCATACGATCAGAGCCGGTCTTCTCTATAAGGGGGCCTTTGTGCAAGAAACAATTTGGGGCCCTAAATTTTTTTAGCAAACTAAAAATCAAAAAATCTGAACATTTGCACGTTTATTTAATGCTCGGTTTTGTTTTCGCCGTAAATTACTACAGGAAAATTACAAATTTTCCAGTTTCTTTTTCGATACTTTGTATAGAGAGAGCATTTAAGTATTATACCCATCTATTTGACAGAAGATAATCCTTTATTAATTTTAATTTTCTAAAAGAGCATTTATTATGGAAACTCAGTTAATACATTTAGTTATAAATAATTATAATTATTAATTATTTACATCTCTTTCATTCAAAATCAAATCCCGTTGCAAAATAGTTATTTGGATTACTATAAAAGGTTACAAAGTTTTTAGAACACTTTTGTAATTCATTTTTTTCTAGTTTTTATGTCAGAAACTAATTTGAAATACTTTTAAATTTGTTTTCCATCTGTACAATACCAGTATCCATTGCAGAGTTAGAAATAAAATTAAAATTCCTCAACCAAGTTTTCTTCGATTTCATCTTCTGCTGTTTCGAAATTATATATATATATCTATTTCTTTTTCAAGAAAATGTTAGATTACGTGCTGTCGCTTTTGCTCATATAAATACGAATGAAATTTCAGTCTTAAATTTTGGATTTCATCTTTAATTTTATTGACTAAATTTAAAACCCAATCGAAAACAATTATTTTTATTTGAGATAGTTTATTAATAGCCTATTTTAGACAATATTGTAAACCATTCTATTAAATATAAAATAAATGCCATTTCATTATTGAATCCATTAGACTTTTAATTTCGGAACCGCTTTAATATTGTTATTTGCATCAATAAATTATTCTACGGCATTACAAGTTTACTTTAGCTGTATATAAACTCCTTTCACCGTATCTATTTTGACTTCTCAACAAGTGTTGCATAATGGTTTGAGAGTAATGTTTAAATGCGTTTGTAGATTTCCCCATCTTTTTGTAGATGAGAAAATAGGCAATACAAACATTACAATAACCAAAAAAATGTAATACATACTACTGAAAGCGATAACTCAAATCAATAAATTAAAAGAGTATGATAAGCCAAGCACGCATATAGATTGCATTACAATTGAGAAATTTTTCTAGATTTCACAATTTGATATTTCCCTGTCGTTTTCTACCGTTGTCGTATGCCTGTCTACTACAATCCATAATATCTAAATAAAGCTCCCTTAATATTTCTGAATAGAGCTTTGGCTAGTTTTTCTCCAGTCACACTAGTTACTTCACCTTATAAATGAATCATTTATACTTAATATTTTCTCTTCAAAATTTATATACCTAATAAAGACTGAAGTTCGTTTTTATGGGAAACATCAGAAATAGAATCCATTGAGAATATGTAGCTGCATTTACATTACCTTTAAATTTGTTAAGAACGTTTCCTAGGTATAATTTGATCTGGTAATGTATGAACTAAATCATTGATAATTTAGTTTGTGGAATTTTTTATTCTGTTTATATGATTCATACGAAATGAGTAGTATTTACTTAGTAATTTGATTGCACTTAAAACCTTTCCATTATTAGACACTCCTATTTCATGGGTTCCACGAAGGAGAAGATTATTATACGCTAAAAACAGAATCACATCTACAATTCTTTGAAACAGTAATTTAAGTCGTGCCGTTACCTTACTTATATTAATTTGGATTTATTTAATCAATAGTCGAACATAAAGTTAGTCGTTATAATAATTCTTTCCAAGCAACAAACGAATTAAAATAACAACTATAACGCTGATGATCTAGGATTACAGTTGACAGCTTTCTCCACTTATTATAGCCACCTATAAATCTTGTAATTTGGTCATTTCCTCTTCTTTTGAAAAAAAGTAAAGATCAAAAACAGAATGCGGAATCTTGCGTTTTTGAATAAATTAAAAAGCTACGAAATTGAGTTTCACCATTTGGCCTTTTTAAAAAGTTGTATGTAGTGGAAAATGAGCTACATCCAGCATTTTTAGCAAACACAAAAAAACATTCTAAATTTATTAGTTGTAATACTTGGCCATAAACAAGGATTATTTTTACTCGCTGGATCATATTTCTTATTGTCATTTTCATCATTATTTTCTGATTCTATCATATGTGAACAAACACACGGTTCTTCAACAAATTTCATTGTTTCACCATTTTCATTGAGAGACTGTATAATTTACATGGAACTTTCTTCCTCAGTTGAAGTTTGAATAGTAATTTCTGAAGTCGAAGCAATTTCACTGCCAATATTACTTCGTAAGGAAAAAAAAAAAGATCTACTTGTGATTTTTTTGAAGTTTAGCTTTTCTACTTTTTTCTTTTCAGGTAATTTTCTTTTTTGACGCCTGGAAGGAAATTTGCTTGATGTGAACATTGTTATATCTAACGGTATTAAGAGGTTTATAGAATGAAATACCAAATTACTAAATGCTATACAATACGCTACTATATAGTAGGTGAGGTGACTGTAAATCTACTTACCATATATTAGTAATATTTTGCACATTTGCACTAGACTATAATACTGTAAGGTTCTTATATTTCCAAATCCTCCATTTAAACTTCTTCCTTGATTCTTTTCAGACCGATGAAGAAGTTATGCAGTGTGTATTGCTAGGAGTTGATCGCTTAATTTATCGTCGTTTTACTTTTTTTAGCAACTTAATATAATATAATAAGCAACTTAATATATATCGCCACTACTGAAAGTAGCAGTATCGACTGTCTGAAGGGGATTTCCTTATTCATAAATGAACTATTTCCGCCTTTTTATAAATATCACTACGACCTTTGTCTAAAAAAGGCGTCAGTCAATTTTCAGCCAATCAGATGGAAACAAGCTTGTAAGCTTTTAGTATGTGTAATATTATTATTGTTTTCAGAACACTATTTTAATTCTTAATTCCGGTGGGGCCCCCCTCAGACGTGGGGCCGGGGTGCATAGCACCCGTTGCACCCCCCAAATGGCCGGCCCAGCATACGATGTATGCTGTATGCCATCGTAATGCTGGGCTAATTGTAGAACACAAACATCGTTTTCCGAATTTCCAGCATCCCTCTAGGAAGTGTGTTTATAGATTGGTTTAACGATTGTTAACTCAGTATTCTTGCTGTTACGGAGAGGAATGGGAAGATTGAGGCATTGTGCATGTAATGCAGAAATTAACATGTTGGCTTATTTTTAAGTTTCTCGATGCTAGTATACGAATGGTCAATTCAGAATTCAACATTTCAAAATTGTCATTGCAGAGAATCAATGTATTAATTGGCACTCATATAGTATTCGTGGAGTCCACGGACAAGTACATGGACAAAGATAGGATAGACGTTCAGAGTTTTGCAACTGGATACATGTCTAGGTAAAATCACATCCTTCTTTTCTGAGAAATGCAATTTGGACAGACGAATGCTGCTTTAATTAAGATAGGAAAAACAGTTTTCAAAACTATCATTTTTAGATTTGCAAAAATCCATTCTATGCACAAAAGATTATCATCAGTAAAAACTTTTAATAAAGGTATGGTGTGGTGTTTTTAACAACTCTTTGGTTGGCTTCATTTTGTAAAATAGCATGATGAATAGTGATCATTTATTCAATTAGTTTTGATTGGCTTTATGTCCGGATTGGTTTTGGAAGTACATACTCTGCAGATCGTTGTACATGATTTCAAAAAGCCTGGGTTTAAAACCAAGTGAGGAAGTTGATCGCATATGCGAAGATATTGTAAAAAGAATGCAACTTCGTACAGGTATTGTAGGTGCTAATTTTGAACACGTTTTTAAGAGCACTTTATTAATGTATTACTGAACCTTTTAAAAAATAATGAAAGTTAATATATAATAATAATAATAATAATTTTTATTATTTTCTGATACTGTCCCTTAAAAATCCTGCATCATATGTATATTATCTCCAAAAATTACAACAAAAGTTTCGCTCAAATACTGGTCAGAAGAATGGAAATCTGTCAATAAATTTGCCTTTCAATACCTCAGAAAATTTTATAAATATAAGCCTGAAACTTTGCATTCTGACAAACGGAAATAAGAAACAAAATTTACATCGATTCATTTTCTTACGGTAGCCGCATAAAAATGTAATTTATCTTACTTTTTATTACCCCTCTTCAAATCCAAAAGTATTTCTATAGATTTGGATTTCTGATGTATGTTTGATGAAACTTTGAAGCTGGAAGAATATGTCTGATTGCAATAAACAAGAGAATAATTTCTTGTTCCAATATTGAAACACTCTGTATTCTATATATTTTAAAGTCTTTATTATGGTGAACACTTTTTCTCGAAACTGGGAATTAATTACGAAAGAGGAATCAAGAGGAATTTATTACAAAACATTTTCCGGTTATTTTGAAAGTTAATCTATGGAGTAATATTTGTGACGAAAGAAGAACTTAAGCCTCATCTTTTGTTAATGCGGCTCCGCGTGCGTGCTGGCGCCCTACACGATAGACGTTCGACACGACGCAGATATTCTTTGAGAATGGGAATGTGCAGGTTGGAATGATTTTAAAAAAATTAAATAAAAATCTAATTAGTAAAAAAATAATTTAGATTTTAAAGCTTTTCCTTCTATACGCTGAAAAAATATTTCTGCACACAACCAATTTCATTACATCATTAAAAAGTTTTAAAAAATTCTTTTCAAGTGAAATCAATTTAAGTGTCTCCCAAATTTTCCTTGAGTTAGCGTAACAGCTTGTCATAGTGCTGTTCCAGTTGTCTGCTTATGCGTACCTCCAAGGGTGGATAAAGTCTGCTGAAGATCTCTGTTACAGAGTTTATTGGGGCTCGCACTATACATCATAGATTTTTACTCAAAAATTTTGGTTTGTCAGTCAATACACTTCAGAATAGTGCAATTTCAAGTACTAATAATCCTTATCATTACAATACAGTATATTATTTACATTCAATAGTTGATATATTATTAATTTCATATAAATAAAACAGCTAATAATGTAATTTTTTATATCTTTATAATCATGAATTGAGTATCGTAGTTTTTATCTTATACCTTAACTATGTGAACATAAATACTGTTAGTTTAGTTATACTATAGTCCCGTTTTGAAGCAACACTAGGGCTATTTTGGGACGGACCACCTACTTTTGAACCGTAGTCATATGACGAGGACAACATCTGAACTGGCAACCCCTCTCTAAACTTCCACACCACACAATCAGGAGGAATTTCGGTCTCGGCGGATTTAACGTGCACCAGACTGACTTATACGGCTGTTCTTCGGTGGAATCGGCCCTCGAACTTGCAACCCTCCGGTTGCGAAGCCGAAACCTTACCACCAGGCCCTCATAAATACTGTTGGAAGAATTTAAGGATTCATTGTTAGGGAAAAAAAGTAATTAGTGTTTTCCAAAAAAGATTACTTTGTGCATAACTATTAATGAACATGTTATTTGCTTATGACGAAATACTTCAATGCAAGACAAATTGAATATAATTACCTGGTTAAGATGATAAATATCAATTATATCCTTTGCAATATTTAAAAAGTTACAAATCTGAAAGAATTCAATCCTACCTATTGAAATTTAATAAAGTTTTAAGGATAAAAATAAAATAAATCATTACAAATTTTAATTTTTGGAGCTCTTTTTCATCCTGAAGTGCTGTCCGAGCTCTTGTTAAGCTGCCTCTGAGTTCCGTAATTGTGAAGTTGTCAAAGAAAAATGTCAAGACTTCAAACTTTAGACTTGTAGGCATGAGAGAAATTGAAAGTTCGAAATTTAGTTTCTTTCCTGGTTGGTTTTTGCGATTTTTAAAATTTTTGATTCGGGTTGAATTGAATAGACTTGTCATCCGTTGTGGTTCTATGATCGGTATTTGGCAAACGGTGTTACACACAAGGTAAATATTCTGGGCGCCGTTAGTTTGGAACGCAAAATCCAAAAATCAATCAGTTACATTTGAAAGAATGGCAAGTTTTTTTTTTTAAAAGGATTTATAGCTTTTATTTTCCAGATTCTTCAAATTTTTAATGAAATTTAATTACCTAAAAACTTAAGTGAATTTAATTAATGAAGCAGGATTATTTATAACATCACGAAATATTATAATTTTACTTTTTTACACTGCCTTAAATTTCTAAAAATTATCTGTTCAGTGACATAAACTTAATTGGACAATTTTACCTAAATTTTAATAAGTGTATAAAAATATGCCTAGAAAAAAATTTGTAGCAGTTGTTTTCATTGTTGAAATTTAAGTCTAACTCATTTCATTGTTTAATCAAATCTTCGAACCTTTTGTTTTTCTTCTGTTGAAAAGTATCATTATATCTCAGATAGTCTTTTTAATAAATTTTTAAAAAAAATTTAATATGAATATATGAAAAAGTAGTATTTGATGTTATAATTTACAGGTGTTTGGTTTTCTTCCTCTCTGTCTCTCTCTTAAGTTTTATTCCAGGATTAGATACGTTATATGATGTTCATTATACTATATACATTAATTACATATAAGATTTTCGTAATTTCTAATGCTATAGATATATTTTACCGTATATCTTTTGAGAGAATGGTAATTTTTCTTGTATTAAAGGGTCTATTTTCTATAGCTATTAAATTATGTTATCCATTTTTACGATAAAACTAGATTGTATATGATTGATTTTACACTCTATGAATGTTAATTTTTTCTGAGCTGCTATAATGAACTTAAAATAGATTATGTTTCAGAATAATATTTGGTATGAGTTGTCACGCATATGAGTACTTTAGATGATTTCTATGCCTTTATATATATTTTTTAAAAACTTGTTGTATATTTAGTAAGATTACATTTTACTTTGCTCCGGAATAAAAGTATCCACAGCATTGAATTTGTTATTGATAGAACTAGAATTCGCTTAAATATAAAATAATAAAATAATCCCAAAGAGAGAATTGACTCCCCGTGTGAGCACTTCACCTTGTTTAGTATCCCAACAGAAAAAGAAGTATTTTAGCAGAATCTCTAAATCTCTGTTCCTAATAGAAATAGCACCATAATTCTTGTATTTTACAAATACTTTCATTTTTATGGCCTAAACTCATATTCAACACCAATATTGAAGGGCTTTGATCTGATATCTGTTCAGCAACTATTAAGAATATTTGTAAATCTCTCTTTTCATTAATCTAATACTATAATACGAGGAATGGTTGCCAAGTCGAAAATCGCCCCAGAATTAATAAACTCCGGTAAACTTGG
>JAPMOQ010001028.1:0-19250 GCA_026543055.1 Argiope trifasciata | reverse complement strand
TTGATGCGATTCAAGTTCGATGCTAGATGAATTAGAAACAACGTGTAAACCGAGTAATCGTGTAAACCGAGTGCCGTGTAAATCGGGGGATAGGTGTAATTTAATTTAGTTAATCTATAGCATTCATCCCTGTTCTATAGCATTCATCATTCAAGTATTTTTTCCGTCCAGACAATAACTTGCTTTCGTCCGCTCTCTCAGCGCATGCGCACTCTCCTTTCTGCGTGTATATATCTTCTTGGGATCTCGTAACTGGTTGAATTTAGATCAACCTCAAAGCCTATTGGGGCTTTGGTGTAACTTTTGAGCTGTGGTCAACAGAGAAATGCAATTAATTGTTTAATTTAATTAAATTAATTATTTAAGTTATTTTACTTCCTTAATTAATTTTATTTATTTATTTAATTAATTAATTTTATTTATTTATTTAATTACTTAATTTTATTTATTTAATTAATTAATTAATTTTATTTCAATTAATTCTTAATTTAATTTTCATCTTATTGAAACAAAAAGATGAGAAAAACAAAAATAAAAAAATCATCCAGAGGTAACATTATGTTACGTTGATGTTTTTTACGTACCTAGAGTCCATGAAGTCTCTCTTTGCTTATTACTTTGTAAAATCCGTTTAGAAAAAATACTGTGGCTTAGTGAGAAATTCCAAAAAGCCAATGTCTGAGAAATGTTACTAATTTTTCTTAAAAACTATGACTATATGTTAAGAATTATGATTCTGGTTTAATTTATTTATATAATTAATTTATTTAATTCAATTTATTTATATAATTAATTTATTTACTTCAATTTATTTATTTAATTAATTTAATTATTATTTTACTGAAACAAAAATAGGAAAAAAGCTGAATTAAAAAATCATCCAGAGGTAACATTATGTTACGTTCATGCTTTATACGGATTTATTGTCCAAATAGACACCTCATTCTTTATTCTTTTTTCTTTTTAAAATCCATTTAGAGAAAATAATGTGGATTAATGTGAAATCTCGGAAGTCTGAGAATTATTACTGATTTTTCTTAAAAACAAAGACTTTTAACAAAATTTATTAATGCAGTCATATTTCGACCAGCCAAATTATATTCATATAAAATGTGATAGCTTTAAGATTAGTTGTTCCACCTGTAGAGTTCCAAAAGCAAATATTTGCTTGTTCTCTTAGTAATTTATTCTGTAGCATTCATCAGGAATGTTATGATTTTGTCGATTGTAATTTCTTTAAGAAATGAACTGTATTAGAAAATATATTTTAATTACGATCTCTTTGATTCTAGAAGAACTTGCAATACCTCAACATTACTTCAAACAATAGATCGATACAATTTATTTAAGAAATAAACACCCCAAACTTAGAAAGTTTCAAATCACCAAATCGTCTACAAAACCAGTTTTATTCTCAGCAAATAATTCACTCAATATGTTTATTTGTCCCAATCCCATTGTATAGATAATCTTATTTGCAGAGATTTACATAAGTCATTTAATGTCTTAATAATCTCTTCAGCAAAGTAGTTTTAAATTTCTAATTCTGATTAATTTGTATTAGTTTGGAAACTTCATTCTGTCATTCTAGCATGAGAAACCTAATTCTCTTAATATTCTCTACACCAAAGTAGTTTTAAACTTCTAATTTTGGTTAATTTGCATTAGTTTAGAAACTTCATTCTGTCATTTTGTTACTCGGGCCATATGCGACTGTCTTGTGTGTCACCTCATCAAAAGGTTGAAATTTAATTTGGAATTAGAAATGTTTGAACTACAAATATATATTAAATTAAAAAAGTGAAATTATTCATTAAGTGATATAATAAAAAATATGTAATAAGACGTTAAATATGTGAAAAAATATGTGATAAAATGTGTGATATTATAAAAAAATATATGATATGACGTTAAATATGTGTAAAAACATGGGTTAAAATGTGTGATATAGTAAAAAATATGTGATGTGACGTTAAGTATGTGTACAAAATATGTGATACAATAAAAAATATGTGATATGACGTTAAATATGTGTAAAAATATGTGGTAAAATGTGTTATATAATAAAAAGATATGTGATGCGACGTTAAATATGTGATAAAATGCATGATATAATAAAAAGTATATGATATGACGATAAATATGCGTTAAAAATATAAAAAAATGTGACGCAAGAGTATCATTCAAGTGAAACAAGTGCAAAAATGTTAAATAACTTGAAAGGGCACATGAATCGCTCTAATTATCCATCAGTTTTCTTTCAAAACGTGTTGAGGCATATTTTCATTTATAATGAAGCAACAACACAACACGAGAAAAAAATTTATTCTTCACGGACTTGTTGACATGATTATAATTGCAAAATAGCACATTGCATATACACTGAGAGTTATTCTACTATAAAGAAAATTGCTCAAGGTTTAGAAGGAAAAAAAAGTTTAAGAAGAAAATTGTTTGATTAAAATTTCTGGTTGGTGTGAAGTAACACGATTCTGGAAGATTAAGATAGCGAACCCTAAAGATTCATTGCTTGGCTCAAAAGAGGTTTTTTTTCCCCAATTTCATCGCTGCCAAGGATTAAACAACTTTCGTTTACGCTTTTTTAAATCTACGCTTGGATAAGCGATTTGTGGAAATACTTTTCGTCAAAAGACCGTTTGGTTTTTGTTTAGTGCTGATGAATTTCAACAAGAGTATTTAAAAGATGAAATGCGATCTAAAAATGGGCCAATTATATTTTGTATTTCTTTACTGTGTGAAAGTGCCTTTTATTCTAAGCTTCTCGACACCATACGGGATAATGTTTGATTTGTTATGTCGAATGTAACATGCATCAAGATTATTTATCTAAAGGATGTGGTCTCGAACCTGAAATGAATCTCTTCGAAGCCTGAGCCTTATTACTTGAATCACCACTTTCGTGTTTTATTTTACAAGATATTTTCTTGCGTTATATGTTTTTCTCTGTCTCTTTTTAAATAATTATAAATCACTGTTATCTTAGTTTTTATTGCTATGTAGTCCTTTAAATGGCACTTTAAAGGAAATTCAAGATTAAACAAGTTACAAGGAAATAAATTATTTCTTTCTCTCTCTTTCTCTTTATATATGTGTGTGTGTGTGTGTGCATACACACATATATATATAACAACCATAAAAACATTAAAATAATTAAAACCCATTTTCTGAGTCAACAAAACTTAAATCGAAACTAATTATGTCGGAGTCGAAATTAAAATTTAATTAGGAATTAAAAAACAAAAAGAAAATCTAAATGAAATAAAGGCTATTTATGAAACAAATCTAAATTAATATAATTATGTAAACGAAACTAAAAATTGAAATATATATATATATATATATATATATATATATATATAATTCACCCGGTATGGTATCGAAGAAGTTGTTGAGCCAATTTTTAAGGCCCTATTTATTGTCGAAAGTAACGCCCCTCATATGGTTAAACAGGGAGCGGAAAAGATGGTTATCCGATGGCGCAAGATCCGGGGAATACTGTGGATCCTGTAACACCTTCCATTCAAGCTCTTGGAGTGCGGCTTTGACGACTTGTGCAGCATGAGGCCTGGCATTGCCGTGAAGGATTATGGATTGGCCTTGCCGATGGGGTCTTTTCAACCCCATAGCCTCTTTCATGCGGGGTAGCAGGGCTATGTTGAGCTCCTTGGTAACCGTGATATTCCTTTCGAGCATTTCTCAGTACACGATGCCTTCCCAGTCCGAGGGGCGGGTCGTCGAAGACAAAATTGCCATTTTGGAACTTTTCAAACTATTTACGTGCAGTATACTCGTCTATTACACCTTCTCCGTATTCGTTGTAAATGTCCCATGCTGCTTCAGCAGCTTTTTAACTGCAATGAAGATGTCGAAAATGTTGATTTTTACCACCTGGATATTCCATTTCTAAGCCTTAAAAGTAATTAAAAATTAAATTACTCAAAAAATGATGAGCACAGTTTTGTAGAGCAGGAGATCTATTGAATGAATATCATACATTTTGTGAAGCAGAAGAAAAATCGTTGTAAAACAAAGAGAATATAAAAATGGTACGAACTTATTCCCCAACCAAATAATTTTTTTACAAACACAATTCATTAAAATTTCCACTCCGGGAATCTGTGGCAGTAAAAATAAAAATTAATTGCGCGTCCTTTAAAAATGTATTCCTCCATTTTTCGCGCCTTGCGTGGTTTTAAAACTATCCCTTTTTCGCTTTTTAAATCCACGCTCGGATAAACAATCGGACAATTTTTTCCCCGTGAAGTTTATTTCCCTTCTGTGCAGGGTTGATAAGGATATTTCTGGACAAATAAAATAAATGGAAAATGATTTCTTTAAAAAAAAAAAATAAAAACATCCTTTTTACTGCTCGCGTTCGTAATTGTTTCGGGTATTGTAATACTATGTACACTCCTCCTTTATACATCGCTCAATTTCAATGAATTTATTCATTTCCGATACGAAAATTAATGCTATTCCTTCTATCATTCCTAATTAAGGATGACAGTTATTTCTTGTTAGGGAAATGCTTTTTCATTAATAGGTGTTTTTAGAAAAATTAAGTTGTTAATTTATGAAAAAAAATGCATACATATGTTAACTTCTACCCATCACTTCTTTGCATCGCAGAATATTTCTTAGATTTTTGGTTCATTTCATTCATTATTATATTCGATAACTTTTGTGAAAAGAAAAATAGGATAGCTGCATTACCATTTTGTGTAGAGTTTTGACAGTTTTGGTTCAATTTCATTAAAATTTGCTACAATTCTATTTCTTAAATAATGTTATATTTTTATGTATCTTTTTCTTTTGCATTTATAGTGTTTATAATTAACAATTAATCTAAAAACTATAAATAGTTTTTTTCCCAAATCCAGTCTTTCAAAAAAAAATCCTTCTAACGTAGTTCGTATACTTTAATGTAATTCTAGCATTAAAGAGTGCTTAGATTTTAGAGACAATAATTTTTTTATAAACAAAATTCATTAAAATTTCCACTCCTTGAATCTGTGGCAGTGAAAATAAAAAATAATCACCGTCCTTTAAACATGTATTCCTCTAATTTTCGAGCCTCGCGTAGTTTTAAAACTGTCTCTTTTTCGCGTTTTAAATCCACGCTCGGATAAACAAAGTGAGACAATATTTTTCCCCATGAAGTTTATTTCACTACTGCTAGCTGTTGATAAGGATATTTTCGGACAAATAAAAAAAATGAAATATGGTTTTTTTTAAAAATAAAAAACATCTTTTTTACTGCTCGCGTTCGTAATTGTTTCGGGCGAATACCGTGGACAAATAAAGGCTAGCGTATTAAAAAGAAAGTGTTGAACTGGAGTTATTTGAATTTAAGAAACGCAATTTTACGAGCTGACGCACCTCAGAAACAAGGACTTGTCATGAAACTGTTCTCGCCTTTTATGAGGGTGTTTTTCTTTGTTGTTTAAAGAATGAATTATTCTGAGTCTAGGAGCAAAGCAGGAGATATTTCCGCTTAGCGTGTTTATTTACTCATAAAAAATGATTCGTTTAGTTTAATGAATAAAAAGGAATAAGAAATTGTGCTTATCCTTAGCGATAAATTAACGCGTATAAAATTATAATAATCCTTGAAAATTGTTATTCATTAATTGAACTGTATATTTATGCATGTGAATGCTAGTAATTACGATTTATATAAAAAAAGAGAAAGTAAATTTATATAAATAAAAATAAAGTTTTGTCTACATGCCTCCTAAGTATGCCGTATCCCTCATCCGATCGCGATGAAACTTTGACAAGTTTTTAATTGCACTTTTAATGCTCGGACTGAAACTAAAAAAATACATGTTTTTCACCTAACCAGTTGTATGCTGGATAGTTACGAGTAGAACAGTCAAGAAATTTATTTGTTTGTGCTGAAGACGGAACAAAAAATACTGCCTACGCTAAAGCTCTTGGATAATAAAGTGTAAAAAACAGAATTAATATTATTCATGCTTCTCCTTTGATATATCACACAATTTCATTGAATGTATTCATTTCTGATACGAAAATAAACGCTGTTTTTTCATCATTCCTAATTAAAGAAGAGACTTATTTCAAATTCCAAACGGTATTTCCAAGATTATTTCTTTTGCGACAGTTATAAATGAAAGCATAATATCACTCCTAATTCTTCCATAAATATATCATACTTACAAATAATCAAACCCCTTATGGAAACTTCATCATCCAAATGAAGATTTATATGTGAATTAAATCTTTCATCAACTTAAATAGGTATTCATTCGATTATTTTGTGCAAACTGTATTGCCCAAATGAAGATATCTGTGCGAATTAAAGCTGTCGGGAATTTAAATAGGTATTCAATCAGTTATTTCGAGCAACGGAGACACAAAATCATGTATTGAATTCTCGTACACAACCAATATACATTAACCTATTATCACTGCTTTATCGTGAAAATAAATCCTGCCTTGCTGCCAAAACCGAGCCAGAAATAAATGTGACAAAGACTCCATCTCCTCTGCTGCTGAACAAACATGGCTTCGGATAATAGCTTTTCGCTCATTTCTTGGAAAGATAAAAAAAGAACCGGGCTACAATATTCCGCTCAAATTATATTAGTTTCTTGGGTATCAGATGATTTTCCGTTAACGTCTGAAGAGTTGGCTGTTATTTAAAATGTTTTGTTTATAATTATACTAGCTGGTACCCGGCACGTTGCAACCACAGAAGAAATAATTTAGGAAACATCGTCTGGAATTTGAAACGATTCTCTTGTTTAATTGAGAATAGCATTTATTTTCTAGTCAGAAATAAATATATTAATTGAAGTTGAAGGATATATAAAGGAGAAGCATGAATAGAATTTGTTATATTTTTATTATTCTTCTACTAACAAATATTCATTTTATGTATTAGATTCGTGTAGTCTTTTAGACTAACAAAACTTGGTTTTCTTTCAGAAGAGTAATGAAAGAAGCTATTTATTATATATCGTCAGTGGAGGTGTGAAATCTTGATATAATTCATTGGAACAATGGAAAAATCAGTTCATTTTAAAGAACACTAGTTGATACCCATAGCGTTGCTACCTCGGAAGAAATAATTTAGGAAATATCTTTGACTTTGATATAATTATCTTGTTTAATAAAGAATGAATGGAAGAACAATATTTATTTTCTTGCTGGTAATAAATACATTCATTGAAACCGAGGGATATATATTAAGGAAAGGCATAAATAGTATTTGTTTTATTTTTTATTATTCTATTCTATGAACACATATTCATATTTACGTATTAGATTCGTGTATTCTTTTAGAGTTGTAAAGCTTGGTGATCTTTTGGAATGATAATGAAAGAAACTATTTATTGTATCTCGTGACTCGTTTGATATTCGTTCGGAATTCTCAAGTTTGATGTTAGGAAATGTGATTAAAATATTTCTTTTAAAATGTATTAAAAATTGAAAATATATGTATACCATAAAATCTTTAATATAGTTGGAAAGACAATTTTTTAAAACGAAGATGGCTCAAAATTACTTGTAATCTAATTTTTTCGAAAGTTGCAGCAAAAAACGCTAAAATTATATGAATGTTTAGTTAAAATTTCAAATCTATAGGATGGGCTCCTCTAAAACTTTCTCGCACAGTCTCTCACCTCAGAGACAGACATGCATTGGATTTACGTGAAATTGCTCCGAAATAAGAACGTCTAGTTTGAATTTAGCATCTGTACTGAATCTGCTTTGTGTCCTAGGTAATTTATTTGGCTGTTACTAATTCGTTAATAGATGAGGTAAATAGAAGTGAAAATATTATTTATGTATCAGATAGCATTAATATGCCTACATCCCGCATGTTCAGGTAATAAGTAATCAAAGTTTTATCGGAATCGGATTTGCGGTATGACTGCGAATACGATACATACAGACAGACATTTATTTTTAAATAGATTATCCAATAGAACATTTCAGCTAACCGAAATTTTCACCAAAGTTTCTTAAAGTTCTTTCCATTTCAGATAACTTCCTCACCGACTTATAGCAACTTTTTTTTCTACGTAAATGATGAAAAAAATGATGACTTGTTTTCGCAGCCAAGAAAAGAGCACACTAAGATATTAAAAAAATATCCATAAATCAGGGGAAAATATAGTGTTGAATCACCTATCAAAAAGAACAAGAGGGAAAAAAGCAGGTGAAAAAACTTTTTCCGGAAAAGAAACTCAGTGAATTGTGCTGTGATTGCTCAAAAGAAAATCATACTGCATTCCTATTGGAAGAGAGCCGAAAGAGAAATCTCTCTGGGGAAAAAAAGGGACATTTTTTATTGCCAAAAGACGGAAGAAAAACTTTTAAATGTATCGATGCGAAGAGAGGCCGATCTATAGACACTTTTTCTTTGTTTCTTTTGCTCCTATCTTCAACCGGGAAGGAACTAATAAACAGTTTGACTTCTGGCCTCAGAGATATGGATGTGTTTTTGCCGGGACCATTGTGTTTTTCTCGAATCTATTGTACGGTTGCTTGTGTGAGAGAATGAAGAATTTTCCAAAAGTCTTGATGATAAAAGGAAAATATACTGAATCCTATCGGTCGGAGATTTTTTAGAAGTTCTCTAAAGTCTTTGACAATAGGTCCGGTGACTTTTGGAACAAAATATATAAAGCTGTAACTAGTGTTTTTTCTTTTTATTATTCAGAATAATCAATAGAAGAGTTTAAAAATTGATCAATAAATCGAAAAATCAATAAATCGAAGTTTAAAAATTGATTTATGATTTTTATTTATTTCTCATTAGTGATTGAATAAATCAATTCTTAATTTGAAGCATTGTAACGTCGTGCGGTAATTCCGTTACAAATCAATTCATTGCTCACAAAATCTAAAGCATAGACTCATCTCTATCCAATATTTTAAATAGTTTTTCCATTATTTTGACTTTGACCTTTCCCTCGCAATGAAGAAACAAATAATGGGATCGCTGCAATTGATTTAAGTGAATTATTTTTGTTTAATACTCAGATTTTCATGCAAATAAACGTAACCCTTTATTTCCTGACCATACTTGATAATATACTTTAAATCATGCTTGTACCTTTACTATATGACTATTTTTGCCGATGGTATTCTAAAGAATACGGAGAAGGTAACCCAAACAACGTGAAGTCAATGGATGATGAAAGTAGGAATTCAAAATATTTCATTAAAAATAAAATTAATCAAGATATTTCTGTAAATTACATTCATTTTCTTGTGTTCCCTTGAATTAGTCTGCAAAGGAAACTAAACTGCTGGTGGAAACCTGAAGTCGAAAAATGGATGGCAACATAATTCGGGAAATAAAGGGTTAAAATATTAATGTAAAAATTAATATTTTATTAATAATTTATTATTAATATATTATATTAAATATTTATCTCCTTAAAAAGTATTCATAAAGGATATAAAAACTCTTACCTATTTTTAATTCTAATAAACCGTTTTGGCATTAATCCAAATTCAATGTATAAATATTTACTAAAATTATTACTTAAAATTAATTCAATGTATAAATATTTACTAAATAAGAGGGTTAGTTTAATGCTCCCAAAAATTAATATATATGAATTTTTAAAGTCGAATTTCCCTTGGAAAATTAGTCATTATATTTTTGATATTCGTAAGTAATTTTACCCGTTAAAATGTAACAAAATATTTAAATAAAACGACAATATGATGCACTGCAATGAATGGTTGTAGTTTAGTTTAGCTATGTAAACGTCCCGTTTTGAAGCAGACCTCGACGGACCTCGTTATTTTGAGCAGCGGTCACATGGCGAGGACGAGACCTGGGTTGGCACCTCTCCTCACACCAACACCATACCTGCGAGAAGACATTTAACCTGACGGATTTAACGGGCAAGAGACCGCCTTGTATGACGGTTCTTCTGTGGAATCGAGTCTCGACCCTGAAACCGTCGGGTTCAGAAGTCGAGACATTACCACTAGGCGATTTAAACCTAAATGGGAGTCGCTTGTTTTTCGATAGTGCCAACTAGGTTCAAGAATAGGACTTAGCTACTTTATGCTTCACATTCGCTTGCACAGCCCCTTTTTACGAGAGGGGGCACATTCACACACCTCATAGATAGAACACAGAATAACAACCATTTCCTAACCGGGAGAAGAACGCAGAATGCACTGATCATGGGCAAGATGCTCAACCTCTATGCCATGAAGCCGGCATTCTTAAAAGATGAAATCATCATTTACAAATCATCATCTTCAAAACAGTCGAGTTAAGTTTAGTTATATTAACATCTCGTTTTAAAGCAACATTACGGCTATTTAGGGACGGATCTCATCCTTTTTAACCACGGTCAGATGGCGAGGACGACACCTGAACTGGCACCTACCCTCTTCACACCATACCAGAGGTAGGACGTTTGGCCTGACGGATCTAACGTGCAAGAGACAGTCTTACACGACGGTTCTTCGATGGAATCGAGTCTCTAACCTCCAACTCTCGGGCTCCGAAGCCGAGCCCTTATCACCAGGTCAACTCTACCCTGCATTTTAGGCCTGTTCTTCGATGGAATCGAGTCTCGAGACTGAGACCCTCCGATCCCGAAGGCGAGACTTTAACACCAGACCACTGCGGCCCCAGTCGTCAGCGATTTAAGCCTAGATTAGAGTCCCTTGTTTTTTCAGTAGCGCCAATTAGGGCCAAGAATAAGACTTAGTTACTTCATGGTTTACACATTAGCTTGCACAACCCCTTTTTAAAGGGGGACACGTTTACGCTACTCACAGATAGTACATAGAATAACAACAATGCCCAAACCGGGACTCAAACCCAGGACGCCCAGATCACGGGGAAGACACGCTATCCCAATGCCAGGATGCCGGTATTAATAAAAGATGAAACCATCAGTAGCAAGTTACACCATAACCGAAGTAGCATCAGATTATCGAAAAATTTCCTTTTAAAACGCTTTTAAAAGTAAGCGAATATAATACGAAAACTTCTTTTACTCCTAATCTCATATTTTGCTTTCTATTAACTTTTTATTTTTATTTTTCAGCGATATCTTTCAGAAAAAATATCAGATAAAACATTTTGAAACTGAAACTTCCCATCAGTATCACATTACCGAAAAAGTAAAAAAACCCACTCTAAATTGAGAACATAGGAACAAAAAATAAAATAAAAAGGTTTCCCTTAATGTTCGCCGTTTCTCTCAGATTAAATCTTCTCAATTCCCGAAAACTCGATGCCAAACATCAAAGCAGAACCGGATTGGATTTTCTGTCTTTGTTTCTCTTCGAAAATTCAGTTTCAGCTCAATATCGTCCCTTTTTATCTCTTCTAGAAGAAAGCAGAGACGCCATTATCCGAGAAAGTTTTCAGCAGAAAAAGGGATTAAGTCTTTGTCATATTTATTTCTTGCTCTGCTTTGGCAACAAGGCCTGGAATGGATCTGATTCGACGATTTCCTTTCACGATTAGGTGGTATTAAAAGAGCAAATGAAATGTCTCGTATCTTCTTACCTTTTGTTTTTTGTCCTAAAAATATTCGACTACTTTTGAAGGAACATTTTTGTAAAATAAGAGTATTTGAAAAAAACTATTTAAAAGAAGATATGTTGTCAATTATGATACTAATACTATAAATGCAACAAAATTGTAAGATAATATGATATATTTTGAGAAATAGGAAAATTTGTTACTAACTATTTATGGTTTTCAGATATATTGTCTATAATGAGCACTATAAACACCTAAACAATTGTTTGGAAATATAATATATTTTGAGAAATGAGAAAATGTGTACTAAATTTTATTGAAATTTAACCAAATTGGCTGACTACACAAAATGGTAATTCAGCAGTTTTATTTTTCATTGCACACAAGTTATGGAATACAATGATGAATGACATGAACTAAAAGCTAAGAAACATTTTGAAATGCGACGAAATTATGGGTAAAAATATACGTATGTATGCATTTTTCAATAAATTGACTACTTAATTCTTCTAAAAACGCCTATAAATGGAACAGTATTTCACCTACAGTAAAAGCTTTGGCACATATTTTTGTCTATATTGTTTAAAACACAAGATGAAATCTTTATGTAGATATATCTATTAATTTTTGACTTATCATGTTAAGGATGGAGAATCTTTATGAAAATTAACTTTTTGAGAAAATGGAAGTTGAATACACATTTTTGCTGTAAAAATATGTGATCCTGTATGATAGGTCCGGCCTTCTTTTTCCTAGAAAAGATAAACTTTTTCGGAAAGAGAAAAGTCTGAACTACAAAGAAAAAAATCACCAATGTGGTCCATAAGCAGCATTTTAAACATATTCGAATACTTTAAATAATATCCTAGTATGTGTTTGCTTAGTAGTATTAGCAAAGAAAATCCTCTTTTAAATCCCTTAGCTCTAATAAAAACTTAAAAACAAACCACGGCCATTGGGGTTGTTTAGGCAGAGATAGAGTTTTGAGCGATTATTTCGATAAAAAAAAAAGAACTCTGGCTTTCCAATATTCTAAGGTTCCTACACGGAAATGCTCTTAGGATTAACCCTTAGCACTCCGATGTCTCCTCTCAGGCACCATTTAACTAGAAATCCCCAAACTAGACATTGTTATATTTCATACTCAAATGACGTAAAATGCGGTACTCCATATCTATAAAACATTTTCATGGTTTGAAAGAGATAATCATTTTCATAGGTTTAGAAATTATATCTATTAGAACACACGCAAGATGCAGGGCACTTGTAACTTGGTGGTAAGGTCTCGGCTTCGGAACCAGAGGGTTGCTGGTTCGAAACTCGATTTAACTGAAGAACCGTCATGTGAGGATGGCTGGTGCATTTCAAGTCCTTCGGAGGACAGTGTTCTTCCTCTGGTGTGGAGAGGGGGTGTAAACTTAGGTGTCGTCTTCGTCATCTGAGTGAGGTTCAAAATGTCCCTAGTGTAGTGTCCCTAAATATCCCTAGTGTTGCTTCAAAACAGGACGTTAACTTAACTAAACTGAACTAAAACCATTCAAGGCCGTGCATCTTTTTGTCGTTTCATTTAAAAATTTCTTACATTTTGACCGGTAAAAATACTTACACATGGTAAAAATATGTAGATTTATTTTCAAGGAAAATTCAACTTATAAAAAATATTATTATTATATATTAATTATATTTATATATTAATTTTTCGAAGAATTAAACAAGCCCTCTTATTCGACAAATATTTATACATTGAATTAATTTTTAGAGCCCTAAGAGTTAATGCCAAAACGGCATATCAAAACAAAAAATAAGTACGAGTTTTTATATCCTTTTTGAATACTTTATTAAAGCGATAAATAATTAATGAACTTTTTTAACTTTAAACTTTAACCTTTTATTTACCGATTTACATAACCATCCAATTTCCAACTTCATTTTGCACCAGAAGCTTAGTATTCTTGCAAAAAAAATCCTAGGTAACCCAAGAAAAAAAGGTAATTAAGAGAATCATCTTAATTAATTTAATTATTAACTTAATATTTTTAATTTCTATTTTTAATTTATATTAACTTCATACTATTTGGGTTACATTATCGGTGTTCTTTAGAATACTATCAGCAAAAATAGGCAAAGAGTAAAGATATGAGCTAGATTTAAATGGTACTTTCAAGTACCGTCAGTAAATAAAGGGTTAAGATTATTTGCTTTAAAAATTGAATATTAAACACAAATATTTTACTTCAACCAATTGAAGCGATCACATTAGTATTTTTTTTTCATAGCGAGAAAAATGTCAAAATCAAAATAATGGAAAAACGTTATATAGTAGTGGTGGTTTTTGATTTTTTAAGAAGTAACGGAATTATGGCACGAAGTTACAATGTTTCGGATTAAGAATTTATTTATTCAACCAATAATTTCAAATAATTAGATTTCATGAAACAATCTTTAAACTTCGAGTTATTGTATTTCAATTTCATGTATTGTTTATTCTGAATAATAAAAAGAAAACACACTATTTAGAGCTTAACATATTTTGTTCCAAAAGTCACCGGACCTATTGTCGAAGACTTTAGAGAACTTCTAAGAATCCTCCGACCGATAGGATTCAGTATATTTTCCTTTTATCATCAAGACTTTTGGAAAATTCTTCATTCTCTCACACAAGCAACCGTACAATAGATTCGAGAAAAACACAATGGTCCCGGCAAAAACACATCCATATCTCTGTGGCCAGAAGTCAAACTGTTTATTAGTTCCTTCCCGGTTGAAGATAGGAGCAAAAGAAACAGAGAAAAAGTGTCTATAGATCGGCCTCTCTTCGCATCAATACATTTAAAAGTGTTTCTTCCTTCTCTTGGCAATAAAAAAGGCCCCTGTTTTCCCCCCCAGAGAGATTTCTCTTTCGGGTCTCGTCCAATAGGAATGCAGTATGATTTTCTTTTCAGCAATCACAGCACGATTCACTGAGTTTCTTTTCCGGAAAAAGTTTTTTCGTCAGCTTTTTTTAGCTCTCTTCTTTTTGATAGGTAGTTCAACACTATTTTTTCCCCTGATTTATGGATATTTTTTTAATATCTTAGTGCGTTCATTTCTTCGCTGCGAAAAAAAGTCATCATTTTTTTTTTCGTGATTTAGAAAGGAAGAAAAAAAAGGAAACGTTGCCAAAATTCAGCAAGGAAGCTACCTGAAATGGAAAGACGTTTGCCGAACTTTGGTGAAAATTGCAGTTAGTTGCAATGCTCTATTGTAAAATACTTTATAAAAACCAGTTTAATAAGTGTAACTAAACATTTTAAAGTTAAAGTATCCAAAAACTTTCGAAGGAAAATTTTGAAGAATTTTGGATTCTTCAGAAACTATTTAGGGTTTTTAGATGTATTGTCAATAATGTATACTATAAATACCAAAACAATAAAATTATTAGAAAATATAATGCATTTTGAGAAAGGGGAAAATGAGTAGTAAGTTTTAATGAAATTGAAGCAAAACGGTTAATACTCTACACAAAATGGTAATTCAGCAGTCCTATTTTTCTTTGTACACAGGTTATAGGATAAAATGATGAATGAAATGAACCAAAATCTAAGTAACCTCTTGAGATTTTAAGAAGTTGTGGGTAAAAATAGACGTATATAAATAAAAATGAATGTTTGTCTATTTGTCTCTAGTGCTCTGCCGTACGATTCATACGACTCTATCCAGTTCTATGCTGAACGGAAAAAAATATGGCCTACCCTAAAACTCTTGAATCATAAAGTTTTTAAAAAGTAGATGAAATATTTACGCTCCTTTTATATATATTATTCAATTTAAATGAATGTAATCGATCCCGATACGAAAATAAAAGCTATTTTTCTATCATTCCTAATTAAACGAGACAGTTATTTCAAATTTCAAACGATGTTTCCAAGATTATTTATTCTGCGGCAGCAACGAGCCGGGTAAAAACTAGTCCTTTTATATAAACAACATTTTAAATAGCAGTTAAATCATCAGATATTTACGAAAAATCATCTGATACCCAAGAATCTAATATAGTTTGAGCTGAATATTGTCCCCCGGTTCTTTTTTTATCTTTCTCAGAAGAGAGCGAAACGCTATTATCCGAAGCAATGTTTGTTCAGCAGCAGAGGAGATGACGTCTTTGTCACATTTATTTCTGGCCTTGTTTTGGCAGCAAGACAAGGATTTATTTTCGCGATAAGACAGCGATAATAGGCTAATGTATATCAGTTGTATACGAGAATTCGATTCATGATTTTGTGTGTCCGTTGCTCGAAATAATCGAAGGAATATCTGTTTAAGTTAATGACAGATTTAATTCGCACAGATATCTTCATTTGGGTAATACAGTTTAATCAAAATAATCGAATGAATACCTATTTAAATTTATGACAGATATATTTCACTTGAATATCTTCATTCGGGTAATACAGTTTGCATATGAAGGGTGATTCTTTGCAAGTATTATGGATTTATGGGAGAAACATGAAATATGTTATGCTTTTATTTATCTATTTACTCTCTCTTCTGTATAAATGAATATGAATGTTTTTCTGTATGTCTCTTATACGCTGCCGTACCTCTCATCCGATCGCGATATAACTTTCACTATTTATTACTTGCACTTTAAATCTTCGATCTGAAACTTAAAAAATGATGTTCTTTACATAACCAGTTGTATGCTGGATGCTTACGAGTCGAACAGTCAAGAAATCAATTTCTTTCTGCTGAAGAGGGAAAAAAAACAAAAAATGTTGCCTATCCTAAAGCTCTTGAATAATAAAGTAAGAATGAATAGAATAAATGCTACTTACACTTCTCCTCTGTATATCACTCAATTTCAACGAATGGATTCATTTCCGATACGAAAATAAATGCTGTTGTTTCTATTATTCCTAGTTTAACAAAACAGTTATTTTAAATTTCAAACGAAATTTCAGAAATTATTTTTTTGTGGCAGCAACACACCGGTAAAAGCTAGTTTTTATATAAATTACACTTACTTTCATTCACATAGATAATAATATACAGTTCAATTAATGAATAATAATTTTCTAGGATTCTGTTTTATGTGAGTTAATTTATCGACAAGGAAAAACATAATTTCTTGTGCCTTTATTATTCTTTAAACTAAGCGAATTGTTTTTATGAACAATTAAATATCCTAAGCGGAAATATCTCCCGTTTTGCTCTTGAATTCATTCTTAAAATAACAAAGAAAAACACCCTCATAAAAGGCGAGAACAGTTTCATGACAAGTCCTTATTTCTGAAGTGCGTCAGCTCGTAAAATTGCGTTTCTTAAATTCAAATAACTCCAGTTTAACTCTTTCTTTCGACTACGCTAGTTTTTATTTCTCCACGGTATTTGCACGAAACAATTACGATCGCGAGCTGTAAAAAGGATGTTTTTCTTTTTTAAAAAAATCATATTTCATGTTTTTTATTTGTCCAGAAATATTCTTATCAACACTGCACAGAAGGGAAATGAACTTCAAGGGGGGGGGGGGAAATTGTCTCGCCTTGTTTATCCTAGCGTGGATTTAAAACGCGAAAAAAGGACAATTTTAAAACCACGCGAGGAGCGAAAAATAGAGGAATAAATTTTTAAAGAACGAGCAATTAATTTTTATTTTCACTGCAACAGATTCACGAAGTGGAAAGTTTAATGAATTTTTTTTATAAAAAAATTATTATTGCTAAAATGTAAGCACTTTTTTAAGGCTAGAATTTACATTAAAGTATCCAACTACGTTTGAAGAAATTTTTTTGGAAAAATGGATTTTTAAAAAAGTATTTATAGTTGGTTTTTAGATGTATGGTCAATTATAAACACTATAAATGCAAGAAAAGTTATTTAAAAATATAACATAATTTGACAAATGAAAAATGTGCAGTAAATTTTAATGAAATTTTTCCAAAACGATTAAAACTCTATACAAAATGGTAATATAGCAATCCTATTTCCCTTTGTACACACGTTATATAATAGAATATAATGATGAATGAAATGAATCACTATCTAAGAAAAATGTTGACATGAAAATAAGTTTTGGTTAAAAATATATACTTTTATATATATTTCTGACATAAATTCACAGCTTAATTTTTCCAAAAACACCTATAAATGAAAAAGTATTTCGTTAATAATAAAATCTTTACTTCATTTCATTGCCAATATTATTCAAAACATGCGTTGACATTTTTATGTGAATACCTCCATTAGTTTTTGAGATATCATGATAACGGTGGAGAATTTTAATGAAAATTAAAGTGTTAAGAAAAATTGAAGACAAATTTTAGTTGAAAAAATAGGTGACCCTGGATGATAGGTCAGGCCTTCTTTTTCTCAGAAAAGATAAACTCTTTCGGAAAGAGGAAAGTCAGAACTACAAGAAATAAAAAAATTTTAAAAAAATGCCAATGTGGTCGATAACCAGAGTTTTTAACTTTGCCGCTACTTCAATGTTAAAAGGAAATTTAAAAATCTGGTAATAACTTGTCTTGCTGCAATAACGATAGTAAATTCCTAAGAGTTACTATTTATAGTTGCACTTAAATGATTTGATTTCAGATTTGGAGTTTTCATTTAATATAAAATATTACCTTATTTGGAACTTATTTATTAGCTCTAAAAAAGGTGTTTTTTTCGTTACATAAGAATTCTTTATGAAACTTACGAATTCAACAAACAACTAAAACTTTGAAAGTGTCAGAAAAGCATTAAATACAGGAATTTCTACATAACTAACAAACTTTGAGTTATGTTAATAGTCAGTGTAGTGGTATCTGTGTGGATTCACAAAATATACCATAAAAATTTTGCTTGTGGCAGACAAATAGAGGCCCAACATCACCTCTCATCTTGCAATATGAAGGGAAAGAAAATACCCAATAACTCCGATCGTTATGCGCGAGCGTTTCCTGACAATAAACATCCATCACTTCAAATCTGATATCACTTTTCTCAATTCCTTTTATTTTATACGCGAGCAATTCTTTCTCTCCAATCTTTCATTTTACCAACGAGCCATTTTTATTGAAGGGTGACTCTTTCTCTTTTGCCATTTCTATTTTGAAGAATGGTGGTGGGTCTAATGCCATTTGGTCATACCAAGCTGAATGGGAGTAACTCTTTCGAATGAAGGCAGAAGCGTGCGCCTTTCGTTGTGAATGAACACCGTTCAGGTGAAAGGACGACTTTTGTTCGAACACAGCCCTTTTAAGGAGGAGGTCGATTCATCCATCCACAAGTCAGAATTCAGATGCAAATCAAAGAGCGATTCAGTACCCCCAGAGGTATCATTTGCGATGGGAACTTGGAGGACCTATTGAACGTGCCCCTACTGCCATGAGCAAACATGGCGGTCTTTGATCTATACGAGGACAGAACTTGCTACCTGTCAGTTACGAGACGGGCGCTCTACGAACCAGGCTACCGTGGCCCCATTATTGAAGGATTATTTTCAGAAATAGAAAACTGTGGCTTGTTCCATTAATTTCAAATCATAATCGAGATCAGAAGTTATCTCATTTGGTACGTTATATCCTATAAACATAACTTTTTTTATCCACAATTTATATTAATTGAAGTGGTTTGAATGGATTTTACATTCTTGAAAGTAAACTATTGTATGCTGATCAAAAGTCTAATGAAACATTTTCTTCCTCGTAAATAAAGAAAAAACATGTTATTCGACATTGAAGTAAGGCATAGGTTTGCTTTTTGC
>JAPMOQ010001021.1:7832-23248 GCA_026543055.1 Argiope trifasciata | reverse complement strand
TGTTTTTAATCTCCCAAATTTTTTATTAATTAATATGCAAAATTCCAATGCTTTTTTCCGGTGCATTGTTTATAAATAAAATTTCATTTTTTTAAAAATTCCTTTTAATTTTTTAAATAAACAGTATGAAGTAATAGAAATAATTAATATGCTTGAAAATTCACAACTCTGTTTAAACTCGAAAATGATAGAACACGTAAATTTTATTGCAATAACAGCTTCTTTACATAAATTATTGATTTGAGACAATTTCAGGTTTCCAGCAGATATTCTCTGTAGGATTTCAAGACCAATTACTTTCTTTTGACAGCAATCGGTTATCAATCATTGATAAGCAGTTTCGTCAACCAATTGTATCAGAATTCAGGAGGATTGAACTTGTTGTAAAACGTTCAGCCGATCAATGAGACATTTGCCAGTAAAAAAAAATTAATAAATAATTCAATATTGTGTGCTTTTTATGACAGTTCTCATGAAGGATTTAATTTATTTTGTGCTTAAGATATAAAAACAGATTTTTAGCTTTTTGCAGTAAAAAAAAATGAAAAAAAACCTTTTTTTTTCTATTTATTATATTTTGTTTTAATCTATCTTTTTCTATTTTTTTATTAATCATTGATTGACACTGACTAAACCGGATATTTGAAGGGCAGGAATGTCTTAAATGATACTCTTTTTTATTGTTGTTAAGTTAAATTAAATTAAATTATTGTCCGATTTATTATTTAAAAAATTCTGCAGAAGAGAGCCTTTTTTTTATTGAAAATTATGTAGATGCCTTGAGATTCATGGAGATTTCTTTCAATTAGATTACCATCTTCGATCTGCATGGTTTTATTCTACATGCGAAACATCTGAAAAGCTAGGGATGCGAGACTTGCGTCATAAAAACGCATCGGTTTTCCAAACGAGAAGCACTTCAAACGAGTTGGGCGAATTTTTGCGTTCCCCCAAATTTACGAGGGGTTAAGAGTCCCTAAGGGTTGGACAATTAAGCCTCATTCAAGTCAAATGTTATCGCTTTCGTTTATTGTGCACTACTTCAAACTAAACATCTATTGTGCACTACGAGGGATTCTAAGAATAGTGAATAAGAAAACTGTTCTGTTTAGTCAAACCCCGATAGTTGATAACATCATTTTGCGAATCGTTGCACGGAAAATTTTCTTAACTTTTGCTAGGTATTTTTAGCACAAAATTAGTCAGAAAATTGGTTGGACAGCTAAACAAAATACATTAGAATCGAATAATTGGCTATTTAGATATTAATTATCCAGGCCCAAAAACATCTCGTAGCTGTTTTATCAGAATTCAATATTGTTTATAATCATTATTCTCTATTGAAAAATAATTACATTTTCGTTTTTAAATGATTCCAAGTAATGAAATATACAACTCAAAACCTTTTGAATTGTACCAATGTAAATGCATATCAAATATATTTATCCATATTTTATATTTTCTAATGACTTTAAAGTCTTAATAAAACTTAAAACAATCGACATTTTATCACAATTTTTTCTCTCGTTTATTTCCACCATTTTTAATTCACATTCAATGAAATTGGTATTTTCAAAAACATTCAAATGCAGCTAAAATGAACAAACAATTCTTTTAAGATATTATGCAAGAGTATTGTATTCCTCATAAATTTCGGTAAGTTTATAATGTCTAAAATTTTCTTTTAAAAAGTATGGAGAGCTGGTGATCATTGATGACATATCTAATGGTCAAAATTTCAAATATAAACTAAAAATTTGCAGAATCGGTTATAAGTGAACATGATACCTAAAAAAAAAAAAAAACTAGATAAGTTAAATATATCCTGTAATTTTATCAAAATATATAATTATATTAATTTTTTGAATATAATTTGTAAAAGAAGTGATTATCCATCAGTCTGTCTATTCATGAGAGTTTGATTAATCATTAAAAAAAAAAGGATAAATGAAATTGCTTTGACATCATTATTACAAACATGTATCAAATTTTTCTCCAATCTAAAAGGATAGGAAGACGTGTTTTATTCATACGTGATTCTATTTAACAGTATAAAGAAATATGGATACGCTGCACTGCATAAACATATGCATACGAGAAAGTAGAGAGGTAAACACTATCATTGATCTTTACCTTAATTGCAAAGATAAATGGTAGTATTATATTGTTAGATTGCTTTTAATTATAATAATAATATAGTATTGATAAAAATTGCTTTCCAGTTTGGAACCCGCAAATTTTAAGGTTGTTACTGCCCCAATGTGTGCAGTTGTAGTTTCGCTTCATAAGTAACACCCCTATCAGTAACAAAATATGAGTGAAGTAATATATAATCCCTTATTTGAAACGAGTAAACAACAGATTGTTATTATAAGGCATAATTATGAATGCTATACTTTTGAATATTAAAAAAAATTTTATTGCCCCCGCATCTTTGAAGAATTTATCTGGATTATTTTGCATTAGAATGTGCATAGAGACATGGAATTAAAAATCCTGCTGCACTTTACACAAGATACATCTATCTCATTTATCCACACAGGTTTTATCTTTTAATGAATATTCGCATTTGCAAATGAGCAAAGAAATGCTTCAAAATACTGTAAAATAAATACTGAATCTTTGAAATTCCTTTTTTCAGAAAAAAGATTTTATAAATCTATTGTTTTATCTAAGAAATATAACTTCTTTGATAAACTTTTTTTTAAAGAAAGAGAGTTTGCGGTGTTAAAGACTTTTACGATGTTATCAGTCTCTTAACATTCCTAACAAAAATAATCAAAAATTCTATTCAATTTATTGATAAAATTGATGTTATGTAAACAAAAGTATTGATATATACGTGACGCCAGCATTTAGATTTTCTGTTATAAATTTATATATATATATACAGTGGGTAAAAAAAGTTTCCGTACGGTAACTAAATTTAAGAATAAATGAGCATAATTTGTAAAGTATTGCATTTTTTCTTTAAATACTGTCTATATGTGTTTAGTATAAGTCTATAGAAAGAGATTTTTGTAAATTTTTATTTTTAAAAAACGAGAAAAGCATATTATTTGCAATATCTAAGGTAAATTGAAAATTGCAGTGCAAAAAAAGTTTCCGTACGCTTTATGCAAATTCTTTCTGAAGTGTTTAAAACAGGCCCGCAGTAAATCTTTGACGTCAGAAAGTTAATCACTGATAAGAAAACAACATTTAGACAGTTGTTGAGTTTAAATTTGTTCTTGATCGTCTCAAAATGGAAGTTCCCAGAGCTATTCGGGAATTAGTGATTAAATTACGAAATGATGGATTATCCATGAAAAGGATTAGCGAAAAGATTAAAAAATCGAAATCTACTGTGCAATATATCATTGAAAGATATCGTAAACTTCATTCACTTGAGGATAGAGATCGATCCGGGGGGCCGTCAAAATTAAATCGCGTGCATAAAAGAAACATCTTACGCCAAGTTGAATGAAGAAATCCAAGGAAATCCACGAATTAGTGCACCGAAGTTGGCAGCTGATTTAATGGTTAGTTACAACATTAAAGTCTCAACTCAAACCGTGAGAAATGTCATTAAAAAAAGTGGTTATCATGGACGTGTGGCCCGGAAGAAACCCTATATAAGTTTGTGCAACAGGAAAAAGCGCCTCGAGATTGCAAAGAAAAATGTAAGCAAGCCATTATCTTTTTGGGAATCCATTCTTTTCAGCGATGAATCAAAATTTAACATTCATGGGTCAGATGGCCGAGTTATCGTGTATAGAAAACCAAGCGAACAAACGCTAACTAAGAATTTATGCGGAACTGTGAAGCACGGTGGTGGCGGTGTTATGGTGTGGGGGTGTATGCGTGCTTCTGGAGTAGGAAATTTGCAATTCATCGAGGGAAATATGGAACGATATGGATATCTGGATATTCTTAAACAAAATATGTTATCCAGTGCAGGGAAACTATCTCTTGGAACTGTATTTACTTTTCAGCAGGACAACGATCCTAAACACACCTCTAAGATTTGACAAGAGTGGTGCCTTTACCATGTTAAACAACAACTTCATAGCCCTCCCCAGTCACCCGATTTAAACCCCATTGAACACTTGTGGGAAGAAATTGGCCGACAACTTAAAAAATATGACATAAAAGACAAAGTTGAGCTCGAAAGGGCCATTAGTAGCATTTGGTGTAATATTTCTCCAGAAACAACAAAAAAAAAATGTAGGGGTAATGCCTCAACGTTTAAAAGAGGTGATAAGGACAAAGGAGGGCCCACTGATCATTAAATGTATATTTGTTAAATGTATTTTGCATTTTTGTAAACTTTTTTCGTGTGCTAGGGCACCGTACGGAGACTTTTTTGTTCCAAGTTTACTACATTTTTTGAGTTTTTAAGATATATTATTTAATTTTGTCAGTATTATCATCCTTTTAATGGGAATAAATATTAAATAATATTAGTTTTAACTCATTTTTAAGTTTTCATTTTTAACATTATGAATTTTGTGTGACAAATTAAGCTTTGATTTGCATTCGTATCTGCGTACGGAGACTTTTTTTACCCACTGTAAATAAAATTAAAAAAAATAATATATATATATATATATATATATATATATATATATATATATAATTAAGCACAGAAAATCTAATTATATGAATATTAAACTGTTGCAATCATGAAAATATAGAAAAATACAGTATTAACAGTGGTTATGGAGTTTATATCTATTTAAGGATATAAAATTTGAAATTTATTCAAAGTGTTGAATACCAGTAAAAACTTGTTTTTTAAAAAAATCTTTCTGTGGAGACTTGAGTGCGAAAGAAATCTTGTTTTCGTACAATAAGACCAGCCACGCAATTGCTTCCAGCAATAGTCATTATCTTGCGATAAGACCGGACAGCTCAGAACTACGACTCTTTGTGAAAGGAGAAACGTTTCTACATGTGATCAATAGGTTTCGTTGCCCGCCCCACCCCTATTTGTGGGAGGTCTGTTCCAAGAAATGCATCATTGTGTAAGGGACTTTCCCTATCCCTATGAATAATAGAATTCTTGTTTGAGAGCTTCTATTGGACAGATCGTATCGATTGTAACTTTCTATCGTGATTGCAAGAGCTGTATTTGAAATAACAACAATACGATACGATCATGGTAAGGGTGTGATTTGAATAGAGATGCATAATCCACGGTTTTTTCAATAACAAATAATTTTGCTATTGTTATCTTTAAATATCTGTTATTTCAATCATATTATTAATTAAAAATTATTAATTAATATTGGATATTAAATGTATTAATTTTAATTAAAACTTAATTAACTAATTTAAGTAATGTGTGATTGAATTAATTTATCTATTTCAGCTTACTATTTTAATTCGGTTTTTTCATAACTTTATACTTAATTTGTTTATTGAAGTAAACCATTTTCTAAAAAGGTTGAATTCAAAATATATGTCATTTCTTTAAAATGTTCACTATAGTTCAATATTTCACCAATAGATGGCTCGAGCAGTGACCACAATAAACGCAATCACAACATTACGTCACAAGCAGTTAAAAATTATCTATAGTGCATTGCAAAATGAGTCAAGGTCAATATTGTTACTACGCCCTTTCCTGTGAATCACAGGAAAGGGTGAAATCACCTTTTCGATAAATTTCAGTGATATGCAATTCAACGATCCGATAATTCCAAGAATATCGGGTCCGTTCACTTGTAAGTCCACTCTCAGCTTTCTCTTTTTCCCTTTAAGCGTTAAGGGAAGGAGCCCTCAAAGATTACACCCCCCGATGGTTCAAAGACACAAAAGAAAACTGTTTTGTGTTTCTGGGATTTTCTATCCACCTCCTGGAGGGTCAGGATCAGTCGATACTCCTTTTCTTTAGCCGAATTCCAACGATCGAAGAATCTTCAGGGTAGTTAGGCGTCCTCCCCCTGACCCCTCTTGCGGTTTTCAGAGATGTCGTCTCAGTTTTTATAGTGCAATGTCATTTTCAAGGAGTTAAACATTTGCGGTTTTCGTTGACAGTAATCTGAGATTCTTTTTATTCCCTTTCACTTACAGCATATTTTCCTATAGCCGACTTGATGAGTAAATTTTTTTTTTGATACATTTTTCAGTATTTTAATGAAACTTGAAATTCAATTTATTTGAATTTATGCAGTTTTGATAATTCTATCTCATTTCTGCTTTTTTATTACGAAGAATTATCAGCTTTTGTTATGAGATTTCATGGTGTATTAACCTGAAAGTGATTAATTTTATGTTCATAAAGTAAAAGGACAATTTTCTTGAAGTGATTATTTCCCACTCGTTGCATCACCAAGAGGTCTTATATTCTTTTCCGTTAAATATATTTTGAAAAAAAAATTACCGTGTAAATATTTCTCATACAAAATAATACTTTTATGGATGTAATCTTAGTAAAAGAATTTTATTTCTTTAATACAATTAGAAAGAATCATTAGATGAATGGATTATCCCAAGAATAACTAATTTCAAATTCCTTTTAAAGGCTTTTTTAAATTCTTTGTGAATTATTTTGAAAAAAAAAATATTCGAAAATGCTTGTTTTAAATCTAATTTCTTAGGATGGATGACATAATATAACTATGCATTGTTCTGAAATGAAATATCTTTTACAATTGAATTTCTCCATTTCCTACATTGTTTAACATTTGCTGTATTGTTTACTTCTTTGAAGAGTCACATATTGGACAAGATATTGCTTTCCCTTCTGCAGATTTCCCTCCCGGTAGGAACACTTATTAATTCCCAGCCACTCGAAAGCAATGTCAGTGTTGCTTCTCGCGTCGAATTTTCGATTTGTGCGAAAAATGGACCTTTCGTTCGAATTTTCTCTTTTTTTCGAATTAAAGTCTTTCTTTCTTTTATTATTCTTTTTTCGAATTAGAGTTTAGCTTAAAACAACAGATTACTATCATAAGAAAGTTGGGGAGAAAAGAATGGGGGGATGACGTTGTAAGTGAGGAAGATAAGATAACGAAATTGTTTAGAAACCCATTCCCCCCCCCCTAAGTGATTAACCCCCCACAGCTGGGAAGAAAGGAGAGTTAAAAAAGCCAATTTTTTTTTTAAAGTACTATTTTTTTAAGTAATCTTTTGTGGAATAGAGATAAATTTTAGAAAAGCCATACTCAGATTATTTAACCACCCAGAGGTATATATAATTTTTTCTTGATACGGTTCGGGTTGTTAATAAGTGCGGGCTATCTCGGGAATTTAAAAAAAAATATTTAAGCGAATTGAAGCATTGTTATGATATTGGATTCTAAAAATTATTCCCCGAAATTAGGGGTAAATATTTAATTCTTGAAACAAATAAACAAACAAAAGATGTGTACGTATTTGTATAATTTTTATATGGGGTGATATTATGTTTTGCTCTACTATTAAAAACTTCTATCAGTTGTCTTATGTGTTTAATTTATGTGTGCATTTATAAGAATAAATAGAGCTGATTTAATTTCATAGTACCGAAAAAATTGCATTATTAGAATATTTTATAACCGTTAATGAATAAAAATCTTAATTATTTGCTCTGCGTTTTTATTAATTTTTACTAACCACATTGTTTTATAATATTTACTAAAATGCTGCGAATAGTATGTTTGCTTCTTCATTAAAATAAGACCTTATTAAATATTTAAATTTTTTTTCATTAATAACCTTATTCTGCAGCTTTATTCTACAAGTTTATTGTAGAAGCGCTTAGGAGTTTAGCTTTTTTCACAATTTTTCCATAGGTTAAATTCCCAGTTTTAATGTGTAGACATTTGCTTTAAGTAATCTTTCTAGTGTGATTTAAAGCATTTGAAAACATTTGAGGCAACATTCAATCGGAAATTCTAGAATATATGCAATGGCATCATATTACAAGCAACAAATACTATTATTAATAAGTATCTATCTATCATTTAAATACATTTTTTAAGACTGCTTTATTAACTCTCTTTTTTGCATAAAATCGTATAGTCTCCATAAATCTTGCATTTTAGCTTGATTACTTTTTTTTACACTAAGTCATCTAAGTTATATTTTAAATTTAAATCTACAATAATCCTAATCAAGATTTGTGAATCGAATATATCTGCAACAGTTTTTAAGACATTCTTAAAAAATTATCAATTTAAGATGTGGTTAACAATAAAATAAGATTATTCTGGTAACATTTTTTTTATTTCAAACAAAAACTTGAAAAGGCGAAAACAAAATAAAACTGCAAATATCAGAAAAATTGGTGAGGGAAAAACATATTGGTCTTCACGTATGTTTATTAATTGCCTATTTAAGCGTAAGATACTGATCCTTCTTTTCAGATAGTGTTTTTTCCCGGAAGTCGAGTCATAAAAGGTGGTAAGGGGCCCAGTAACTCAGGGGAAGGGCGAATAAAGGACGGATCTCCCAAGTTCAAATCATCTGCTGATTTTCCGTAAACCTTTTATCCACACGCCGCTTTCAATCAGCAAGCATTTTGAAACGTTGCTTTGCTTCATATTTAACACACTTAAAAAAGGGGGGGGGGAGGGAAAAGTGGCCGGACGAAATTTTACTTTAAATAATACTTTTCTACTGCTTTCACATTTTAAATCTTAATTCTTATAGAAAAATTGACTTTTTAATTCTATATAAAAAATTGATTTAAAAAAGTTATTCAATTAAGAAGGCACCATTTCTAACACTTCATAGTATTCCATAAACAAAAAATAATTCCAAATGTCTTACGAATCTAACTTATAAAAGAATTTCATAGTCATTGTTTTGTTTTTAATCTCCCAAATTTTTTATTAATTATTATGCAAAATCCCAATACTTTTTTTCCGTGCATTGTTGTGTAAAAAGAATTTCATTTTTTTTTCTTTTTATTTATTTATTTTTTTTTTTTTTTTGTATAAACAGTACTAAGTAATAGAAATAATAAGCTTGAAAATTCACATCTCTATTTAAACTTATAAGCGAAACCGAAAATGACAGAACAAGGAAATTTTATGGCAATAACAGCGTCTTTACATATATCATTGGTCTGAAACAATTTCAGGTTTCCAGCAGATATTCTCTGTAGGATTTCAAGACCAATTACTTTCTTTGGGTAGCAATCGGTTATCAATCATTGATATGCAGTTTCGTCAACTAATTGTATCAGAATTCAGGAGGATTGATCTCTTTGAAAAACGTTCAGCCGATCAATGAGACATTTTCCAGTAAAAAAAATAAATAATTCGATATTTTGTGCTTTTTATGACAGTCATCAGGAATGATTTAATTAATTTTGAGCTTAAAATATAAAAAAAAGATTTTTAGCTTTTTGTAGTAAAAAAATGAAAAAAAAAATCTTTTTTTCTATTTATTATATTTTCTTTAATCTATTTTTTTTTTCAAATTTTTTTATTAATCATTTATTGACACCGACTAAACCGGATATTTGAAGGGCAGGTATATCTTTAATGATACTCTTTTTTTTTTGTTAAGTTAAATTAAATTAAATTATTGTCCGATTTATTATTTAAAAAATTCTGTAAAAGAGGTCCTTTTTTTATTGAAAATTATGTAGATGCCATGAGATTCATGGAGATTTCTTTTAATTAGATTACCATCTTCGATCTGGAAGGTTTCATTCTACATGTGAAACTTCTGAAAAGCTAGGAATGCGAAACCTGTGTCAAAAACGCATCGGTTTTTCAAACGAGAAGCACTGCAAACGAGTTTTTGTGTTCCCTCAAATTTACAAGAGGTCAAGAGTCCCTAAGGGTAGGACAGGCTCATTCAAGTCAAATTTTATCGCTTTCGTTTATCGTGCTCTACTTCAAAGTCTAAGAGATTCTAAGAATAGTGAATGAGAAGACTGTTCTGTTTAGTCAAACCCCGACAGTTGATAACATCATTTTGCGAATCGTTGCACCGAGAATTGTTTTCTTAACTTTTGCTGGGTATTTTTAGCAAAAATTAGTCAGAAAATTGGTTGGACAGGTAAAAAAAATGTATTAGAGTCTCATAATTGGCCATTTAGATATTAATTATCCAGGCCCTAAAACATCTCGTAGCTGTTTTATCAGAATTCAATATTGTTTATAATCATTATTCTCTATTAAAAAATAATTACATTTTCGTTTTTAAATGAAGTAATGAAATATACAACTTAAAACCTTATGAATTGTACCAATTTAAATGCATATCAAATATATTTATCCAGAATTTTATTTTGTTGCATACTTTTCTAGGGATTTTAAAATCTTAATACAACTTAAAATAATCGACATTTTACCGCAACTTTTTCTCTCGTTTATTTCCACCACTTTTAAAATATTATGCAAGAATATTTTATTCCACATAAATTTAGGTAAGTTTATAATGTCTAAAATTTTCTTTTAAAAAGTACGCAGAGCAGGTGATCATTGATGACATATCTATTGGTCAAAATTTTAAATATAAACTAAAAATTTGCAGAATCGGTTATAAGTGAACATGATACCTAAAAACAAAAGCAACTAGATAAGTTAAATATATCCTGTAATTTTATCAAAATATATAATTGTATTAAATTTTTTAATATAATTTGTAAAAGGAGTGATTATCCGTCAGTCTGTCTATTCATGAGAGTTTGATTAATCATTTAAAAAAATGGATAAATGAAATTGCTTTGCTTTGACATCATTATTACAAACATGTATCCAATTTTCGCTCCAATCTAGTTGGATAGGAAGATGTGCTTCATGCATACTTGATTCTATTTAACAGTATAAAGAAATACGGATACGCTGCACTGCATAAACATAACCATAAGAGAAAGTAGAGAGGTAAACACTATCATTGATCTTTACCTTAATTGCAAAGATAAATGGTAGTATTAGACTGTTAGATTGCTTTTAATTATTATAATAAAGTACTGATAAAAATTGCTTTCCAGTTTGGAACCTGCAAATTTTAAGGTTGTTACTGCCCCTGTTACTACTTATATGTGCAGTTGTAGTTTCGTTTCATAAGTAACACCCCTATCAGTAATAAAATATGAGTGAAATAATATATAATTCTTTATTTGATAGAAGTAAACAACAGATTGTTATTTCAAGGCATAATTATGAATGCTATACTTTTGAATATTCAAAAGTAAATTATTGCCCACGCATCTTTGAAGCATTTATCTGGATTATTTTGCATTAGAATGTACATAGAGACATGGAATTATAACTCCTGCTGCACTTTACACAAGATACATCTATCTCACTTATTCACACAGTTTTATCCTTTAATGAATATTCTCATTTGCAAATCAACAAAAAAATGCTTCAAAATATTGTAAAATAAATAAAGAATCTTTGAAATTCCTTTTTTTAGAAAAAAAGATTTTATAAATCTGTTGCTTTATCTAAGAAATATATGTTCTTTGATAAACTTTTAAAAAAAAGAGTTTACGGTGTTAAAGACTTTTGCGATGTTACCAGTCTCTTAACGTTCCTAACAAAAGTAATCAAAAATTCAATTCAATTTATTGATAAAATTGATGTTATGTAAACAAAAGTATTGATATATTTTTCTGTTATAAATTATATATATATATATATATATATACACACACACACACATTTGGATGAATTTTTGTATTGTCAAAGATGTTTCAAAAAATTCACGAGGAAAAATTTATCATTAGCAATTTATTAAAAATATCCCATTTAGTTTTAAAACAGCTTTAAAAAACACGAGCTATCATTCCGTGCAACGGTATTCTCATGCTAATTAAGCACAGAAAATTTAATTATACGAATATCAAATGATTACAATCATGAAAATATAGTAATTATGGTGTTTATATCGATTTAATGATATCAAATATGAAATTTCGATATCATTAAATCGATAAAAGTGTTAAATACCAGTAAATTTTTTTTAAAAATCTTCCTGCGGAGACTTGAGTGCGAAAGAAATCTTGTTTTCGTACAATAAGATCAGCCGCGCAACTGCTTCCAACAATAGTCCTTATCTTGCGATAAGACCTGAACAGCTCAGAACTACGACTGTTTGTGAAAGGAGAAACGTGTCTACATGTGAACAATAGGCTCCGTTGCCCGCCCCACCAGAACTATTAGTGGGAGGTCTGTTCCAAGAAATGCATCATTGTGTAAGGGACTTTCCCTATCCCTATGAATAACTGAATTCTGTTTGAGAACTTCTATTGGATAGATCGTATCTATTGTAACTTTCTATTGTGATTGCAAGAGCTGTAGTTGAAATATCAACAATACGATACGATCATGGTAAGGGTGCGATTTGAATCACACCCTTACCATGGTGTGATTTGAATCACACCTCTCAATGAAAAGTACTGATCACTGCTATCTGTGACTTTCTGATATTGGTGACGTAATAACCGTTCTGAAAATATTCGTCATCCCTAGATTTGAATCACACCCTTTTATGAAAAGTATTGATCACTGGTATCTGTGACTTTCTGATATTGGTTACATAATAACAGTTCTGAAAATATTCGTCATCCCTACCATCGACAGTAATTTTAGACTTGTTCGAAAAAGTTGTCGATCATCAAAAAACTTGCTTGACGAGCTCTTGAGGGTAGAAAAGGGAGCTTGCTCACGGAAAGTGTTGACGGTATTTTGCTGTGTGATAAGGCCTGTGATTTTGACGTGTGATTAGTCAAAATGTTTTATCAAAACCACGATTCAGCACCAGCAGCTTAAAGGAAATTTTGGATTTTGAAATATCTTCTAACAGGTCCAATGACGTCACAAGGATTAAAGAAATTATTACGAAATTTGAAGAAACAGCATCGTTGGGTATACGTCCTGGAAGAGGAAGAAAATTGATTCTTTCAGAAGTAGTTGAGGAGGTTGCACTTCAAGAGGAAGAGGACAAAACATCCAACTTCATGGTTAGCAGTAGTGTTCGCCATGTCGCAACAGTGTCTATAGGCCATGTTCCACCAAACATAGGATCCTCCGGAATATCCTACGATATTATCCATACAAAATCGCACTTGCTCATCGGTTGCATCCAAAAGATTTTGACGCACGATTAACGTTCTCTCTGCAGTTTGTTGCTCGGTTTGAGGTCGATTCTGAATGACCTTGGAACATTTTGTGGTACGATGAAGCTCATTTCCATTTAGAAAGCTCGATGAATACGCATATCTGCCGAATTTGGGCTACAGAACATCCTCGCTCTACCCTAGATGTTACATTCACGGAAAGTAACGGTATGGTGTGGATTTTATGCTTCTTTTATTCTGGAGCCATACTTCTTCGAGGAACAAACTCTATCAGATAGGGACCTCCGAGAAGTGCTTTATCTTCTATGGACCTGGAACAACAGAAAAGGGGAAACGACTAAGCGATGGTTGCTTTTCGCCTGCGCTTGTTGTTCACATTCTTTCCCGTTTAGTTTTTCTCTCTCTTTCTTAAATAAATTGGGCAAAACAGCTTTGAATTTAAGAGTAATTGTCAGTATTGTTACACTTTATTTAGCTGTTGATAATTTTATCCACAGCTGTTAAATTCAATTGTGTATGAACGGAATAAGCACATAAAATGTTTGAAATATATTTAAGTTCAAGCTCTGGTTTTTGGTATAAAAAATAATTTCAGAGAATAATTATAAAATTGCTTAAGATAGTATTTTTTTTCTTTCTTTAAAATATTTTAAAGGGTATTTAACCTTATTTTAAAATGAAAAATTTACAAAAATCATTGAACTTTAACGTCAGCCATCTAATTTCTTAAAAATCAGAGTTTCCCAAGAAGCACCACGAGGAGATGTGGTTGGACTTTGCCGGATTTTACGTACGGTAGTAAGTCGTTGCCACCGGATGTGTACCCTCGATGTGTACCAAAATTCATCGGATATGACGTAACTCATTGTTGACGTCATTTTGGTCATTTAGCGCGGGTTTTATCCAACAATTATTCAATGACTAATCCTTTTCTCTTTGGTCTGCCTGCACGTGAGACGTGTGTATTGAATCTCTTACGCATATTATCTGCTGGTGGAGATAAGAATTTTTTATTTATTCTTTCATATATTATTAATCTTCATTGTTTGTTTATTTAACTTTAATTATTTATTCATATTATTTAGGTTTTTTTTTACTTTACTTATCTTGATATTTAGAATTAGAATCACTGAACTTGCTAATTAGGGTTAGCTTAGAAACTATGAAATTTGTTTGTACTTGTAGTTTATATTATAAGCTTTTATATTTAATTTTACTATTTGTTTTTCCTTACATTAATTAGATCTTATTATCTATAATCTGAAAGATTTTAATTCAGATTTCCAGATTAGTGCTAACTTGGGAAGTTGTTTTTTGCATTTTATTTGTATATTATTTCAATTTTCTCTTTATTCAGTGATATATTGAACTTGATTGTTTTACATTTATTTGTGGTATCTGATAAAAATCTTGGAACATACTTCTGTGTATTGAATCTTATACTTTTTTCTGTTTTGCTTTGTGCTTGTTTGGCAGTTAGTACAGAATTTTGTTACTATTACTAGCTTTTGAAAAAATTCCATTTTATTTTGCTGTTTTACAATGAGGGTTCTCTTTATTGGTGATTCCATGATCAAATACTTGAATAAGTATATATCTACTGATTCACTTAGCTTTCATTTGGACATAGTTTCCTATCCTGGAGCAACTATTGAAAGACTGGCTAGTAATATTTCTGTACACAAGAATTATGACTGGGTCTTAGTGCATGTTGGCACAAATAATGCATCTTTGGATACTATTGAAGTAATACTTAAAAAGTATAGAGTTTTGGCCAATCAGGTGTTACTTCATAACCCAGGTGCAAGAATAATTTTCTCGAGCATTGTTCCAAGAGACTTCAATTTTCATAGAAAGGATTATAAAGAATCAGAGTATCATTTACAGACACTGAATTATAAGATCCGGGCTATAAACCGTGCTCTTAAAGAACTATGCTTTTATCTAAAGTTTCGCTTTTGCAGTTCTTACCAGCCATCTTGGAAAAATTACCTTGCAAGAGATGGTTTGCATTTGAATGCATGGGGAAATAAGCTACTTGCAGGTTGCTTTCTTGAATCCTTATCAAGATGCATTTCATCTGATGTAACATCTAAAAAGGTATGTATGATTACATTGTTGTTGTTGTGTTTGTTTGTTTTCACAATGAGTTCAAAAATTCATGCAAGCCTGAAATCGATAAATTATAATTGGGTTTTTGTTTTATTTTCAGATTGGGAAGAGTCAGTCTTCCAACACTGGTTTTTCTTTTAAGGATTCAGAATTTCCTATATTGTTACCTTTCTCAAAGCAAGAGTTTGCGAGGCCAGTTTCTGTGCCCGTGCAACCTGCTAGGCCAGTTTCAAGACCTGTGCAAACTGCTAGGCCAGTTTCAAGACCTGTGCAACCTGCTAGGCCAGTTTCA